>JAJPUD010006357.1:0-132119 GCA_023553655.1 Myrmecobius fasciatus
CTAGATGACAGGTAGTCTAATACATGTTAAATATGTCAAATTATATGGCAAATCCAATATATATATATATATATATGTATATATATATATATACACAATTATCTTATTGCACAAGAAAAATCAGATCTAGAAAGAGAAAAAAAAACAACCTAAGAAGGAAAACAAAATGTAAGCAAATATTCACAGAAAGCGTTAAAATGTTGTGGTTCACACTCAGTTGCCACAGGCCTTTCTCTGGATGCATATGACTATCTTCATTGCTGAACAATAGAAACTGGTTTTGAATCACCTCATTGTTGAAGAGAACCATGTCCATCAGAACTGATCATCATATAGTCTGTTGCCGTGTATAGTGATCTCCTGGTTCTGCTCATTTTACTCAGCATCAGTTCATGCAAGTCTCTCTAGGCCTCTCTGAAATCATCCTGCTGGTCATTTCTTATAGAACAATAACATTCCATAACATTCATAAACCACAATTTATTCAGCTATGCTCCAATTGATGGGCATCCACTCAGTTTCCAGTTTCTTGTCACTACAAAAGGGGCTGCCACAAACATTTTTGCACATGTGGATCCCTTTCCCTCCTTTAAGATCTCTTTGGGATATAGGCCCAGTAGAAACACTGCTGGGTCAAAGGGTATGCACAATTTGATAACACTTTGAGCATAGTTCCACACTGTTCTCCATCTTTTTCTTCTTAATCTATGATTCAGTCTGTGTGGGGAACTGATGGAATATAGGTTGTAGGAGAGACAGAGGTAGGGAGATTCCCCTGATCTTAGAATGCTTCTGTTTCTAACAATATGTCGATGATTCTAAAATATTCTGACTTTAGAATTAGTGATATCGAGATCTTCCTGACCTTGGAGTGTTATTGTTGTACCAATCTGTCCATAAGTGATTGTAAAAGTCTTCTGGCCGATGAATATAATAATATTTTTCCCTTACACTTTAGGGAAGATATGTTAGTGATCCTGAGACCCTCTCACCTTAGAGTGCTATTATCCTGACAATCTGTCAATGATTCTAAAATCTTTTGGAATTAAGAATACTCTTAGATTTGCTGGTCAGTGATAACCATATTCCTGAGACCTCTCCTCAGTTCTACCTCTAAGCTCTAAAATGAGCAAATCAATGACATGAAGAACTGGATAAAGGTGACTCCTTGTTCCTGGTCCTTTGCTAAATTCTTTTGGAACTTAGCCCACTTCAACTCACATTACAATTAGGATAAATTTTGCTCCTTGACTTGGATATGGGTTCAAGGCTGCAAATTCTTTTGAGATACCTCAGACCTCTGCAACCACAATGTATTGAGGTCCCTTGTGAACTTCACAGAAACTCCATCCATCAATGCATATCTGCTATCTATCTAGGGCAGTTAGGTATTGCTGATCTAGCTAAACCCAGAGGTAGGAAGATCTGAATTCAAATTTAAATATTTGTAAGACTTGTATAGGACTAACTATCCTAATTGTATGACTCTGGACAAATCACTTAACATCTGTCAATCTCACTTTCCTTATCTGTAAAACAAGGATCATGATAGCCCCTTCTTCCCAGGATTGCTGTATATGATCAATCACATAATATATATAAAGTATTTAGCATAGTGACTGATACATAGTAAATTCAATAAATTCTGGTTTCCTCCTTTTCTTTATTCCTGAAAACCATAAAAAATTGAGGGGAAGGTCAGCTAGGTGACATAGTGAATAGAGCACCACCCCTGAAGTCAGGAGAACCTGAGTTCAAATCTAGCCTTAGACACTTAACAGTTCCTAGTTGTGTGACAAGTCACTTAACCCCAATTGCCTCAGCAAAAAGAGAGACAGAGAGACAGAGAGACAGATAGACAGAGAAAGAGAGAGAGAGTGAGAGAGAGAGAGAGAAAGAGAGAGAGAGAAAGGGTAAACAAAGCCCAGTAGCACTGAGAGCTTAAGTGATTTAAATAGTAAATAGATATCAGAGTCAGGAGTTGGATTCAGATCTTAGTAAGTTTTGCTCAGCTTGTAAATTTCTAAGACTGATTGAGCCCTTTATGTATTATACCATATTGCTTCCTAGTTTTGTTTTTTATTTTTTACTATTGAGAAAATTGAGATTCAGAAAGGTGTTTTCTCCAAGATCATACAGTAACCAAGTTAAGATTTAAAATGATTTTCTGTCTCCAAATCCAGTTCTATATTTTTTTCTATGCTAGGCTGCCTGTAGGACAGAGGCACATGTTGTTAAACACAGTATTCCATGGAAAATAAAAGCAGTACAATCTTTTACACAATGTCCTTAACAGTAAACAGAAAGAAGAGAAGGCCTGAGAACAAATTACTCATAAGTAAAATTACATTCAAAATGGAATATTTTACACAGAATCCCAAGAGGCCTTGGTTAGTCTTTAGGGACACAAAACAATTTATTGTAACATCGGTGCAAATGAGAACTCCTATTTGGAGACTGGCATTAAAAATGTAACGATCATTTATTCATGGTCTTCACTGGAGGAATTGTGAAGATCACTTTTATTGTAAAAATGGTACTTTACTTAGGTGATTAAAATTTCTTTTCTCCTGCATTCAGATGGGCAGAGAATGAAAGCAAGTGAATAAGGAACATAACTGGCTCTGATAGATAAATTGCATTTATTCAAGGACATGGAAAACAGTGTTTTTATTGTATTTTTTTTTAAATCACCAGAATGTACCAAGAGCTCCGGAGTTTTCCTCTCCACAACAAATAGGCTCAAAGTGTGAGGTTCCAGGGATCGGTGTCCTATAAATCGGACCCAGAGTAAATAGGCAGTATTTTTCTTGCAGAAACATGATTGGGCTATCAGTTCACTATTATTGTGGAAATAATAACTGAAAATGCATAATATTTATCTTACAAAGTATGTCACAGTTTCACAGTGGTGATTCAGTTAAGTAACCAAAGCAAGTGAGCAGAAAATTCAGTTCAGTGAGCACTTATTATGTACCTAATATGTGCCCAATAATAAGGGAGGTGGTATGGATGTGAATAATAGCTCAGGTTTCTCTCCCAAGTTGAATCCTAGGCATTAGTATATTCTGAATTTTCTAGTTACCAGAGGGTAGGACTCACTTTAGCTCTGATGTCACTGAGTAGTTTGAGATTCAGATAATGGTTCTCAAATTCAATTCAAGGTAATTCAGTCAGTCTTTGCTTTTTGCTGAGGCAATTGAGGTTAAATGACTTTCCCAGGGTCACATAGTTAGGAAGTGTCTGAGATTGGATTTGAACTCAGGTCCTCCTGACTTCAGGGCTGGTGCTCTATCCACTGCACCACCTAGCTGTCCCCAATTCAGTCAGTCTTTATGAAGATCCCACTACATAAGGCTACATGAGGATGACATAATGAAAAAAGAATCAATCTTGAAGTCAAAACAGCCTGGGTTCCAGTTTACTTCTGACACGCATTGACTTTGTTAGCTCTGCAAGTCACTAAACTTTCAATATTTTAAAAAAACTCTATAACAATTGAAGTTGTATATGTTACTGAACTGCACTGATAGAAAGGATTTTCTCACATAATAATATCTATATGAATGAAATTAAAGTCTAGGCTCTAGTCTATATTCCAGAACTGTTCCATGTACTAAGGATGCAAAAGTAAAAAATGGGCCAATCTCTACCCTCAAGGAGCTTACCGGTTCTGTAACTTTGTCCAAGATACTTCTTTTCTCCACAGCCCTCAATATCTTCATGTGGAAAATGTTGGGTTTGGATGAAATGTTCTCCATGATCTTTTCTGCCTTGAGTTCTATGATCCTACAAACCTAAGCCATTCTGCAGAAGTGAAGAAGAAAGAACATAAAGAAATATAACATAGATTCAAATTACCAATTCAGGGAATCAGAGAAAGCTTCCTCATTGAGGCAATCCTTGAGCTAGACCAGGAATGAAGACAAATGTTTTGAAAGATGTTGATAAGAATTTTTCATAAAATCATAATCCTGGAGCTGGAAAGAAGGAAACAAGCATTTATTAAGACCCTACATTTGATCAGGAATTGTATTAAGTGCTTTAAAAATATTATTTCATGTCATCTTTACAGTGATCTTATGAAATGGGGATTTTTAAGATCCCCATTTTTCAGATGAGGAAACTGAAATTGACAAATGTTAAATGACTTACCTAGAGTCACACAGTCCATTTTTGAGGCCAAATTTGGATTCAGGTCTTTCTTACCCCAGTTCCAGTTCTATCAGCTAGATGCCACCAGGCAGCTACAGAACTAGTTAAACACCTAAGTCAAATTTGGATTCAGGTCTCCATGCTTCCAAATTTAGTATACTCATCATCTGGGCTCTTAGTCATTCTCTAAGTTTAGTACTCAATGGTTTTCTCTTCCAAACATACTTGCCAGTAGTATGTCATGTTGGATAAGATACTAAATTTGGTTTAACCTAGAGGTTTCTGGAGGTACCTGTTATCTAGATTTATAAATATGACAAAATCTTGAAAGTGGAGCATACAGTATTTTAATATTTCAATAGTTCTATGATCTTATTGAATTGAGAACCATCTCTAACAATGCAGATCACCACCCATTCAATATCTTCATAACCCACAGGAATCTCATCCATATTCCCCCTTAAAACTTCCAGAAAGGCTCCACTGTACATATTTGTGACCTTCTTCAAAGGCTTTGAAACACTCTATGAGTTACCAGTACATCACTAATCACCTCCTTATCTGATCACAAGTGGCCCCCATTTCAAACACTTTCACTTGTGGGCAAACATTGCATGCAAACATAACTCACCATGTGTCTCTTCCTTGCCCTTTAGGTCACTCAAAATCTTGATTCTTCAGAGATTGTAGTTCATTTATCTCTTCCATATTGTGGGGTTTAGGGATGCAGTGCCTTTGTGATCTGGAAAATCCATACAAAAATTTTTGGCCTTCCCTTTGAACCAGAGAAGTGTGATTTTTCTTCTTTTTTCTTTTATGGAGAATTTACAATACCTTTTTGTAAAATTTGAGTTGATGTTATATAATCCTATACATATACTTTATGCCTTTCTGAGTTTCTAAATTTTTTTCAGTTGACTTTTCTGTGTTGTCTGTGGCTTTTTCAAAAAGTCCCCCAAAATCCCATTTAATTTCTTGATATACTGAAACTGCAATACAATAAAATACACTATATTGAAACTGCGCTATGTGATGTGGAAGGGATAACTGTATTTCATTACTTTAAAGTGCATGACATCATGGGAAGAATTTGTTGCTTTAAAAAAAAATAAGGATTTGCAATAATAAACAAACCTGAGATCATTGAAGATGATTCCATATTACCTAAAGTAATCCTGACTATTCAGTTTGAGGTCCAGTTCATTGTGCATTTGTAGGAAGTCTTCTTGCTATTCTTGATACATGGCACTCCATTTTCTCACTCCATACCCTCCTCACTGGTTTTTCCTCATGCCTGGAATTTTCCTTTCTGTTTGTATCTACCTTTTGTTTTCTCTCAATGCTCAAGAAACTTTTCCCAATTCACTTTCTCCTTCCTTCTCACCAGTGCCTTTCCTCTGAGATTACATCCAATTTACACTGAATGTCTTATATGTATATGGTTATTTGCAAGTTGTCTTTCCCATTAAAATATATGTTCCTTGAGGAGAAGGCATGGTTATGCCTTCATATCCTAAATTCTTAGCTCAATGCTTAGTGCATAGCAAGCATTTTGTGAATATCTGTTGACTTGACGACATGATTGATGGACTAACAGTAGTTTGCTATCAATCTGAATGTTATGGGCTAGGCAATAGGAATCCTTTATTTGATTTCTTTTCTGCTATGTAGATTGTTGGGTAAATTTACTTTGAATGATCATGGATCTCATTGAGAGGCAGCTTATGGCACAGTAAGGAGAGAGTTGAGTCTGAAGTCAGAAAAATTTTAGTTCAAATCTAACCTCAGACTTTTACTAACTGTGTGGGCCAAAACAAATCACTTAAATTCTGTGTGCCCCAGTTTCTTTATTTATAAAATGAGGTACATAATCATAAACCTCGTAGGGTTGTTGTGAAGATCAAATAATACCTGTAAAATATGCTTAGCACAGTTCCTGGCACATAGTAGATGCTATATAAATGTTTAAGCCACTCCCTTCTCCCTCATTAAAGAAGCCTGATAATGTTCTGGGTTTGAGCATACTCTATACAGTGTTAACCATAAAAAGAAACTAATGGAAATTCTTAAAACTCCAGAGAATCCGATGGCTCCACGAGAATGGCATGACATCTGGCAAATCCAATGTACTGGAGGCAATGTGAGGAATGACACTGGGGCTTTTTTGTCTTTGACATGAAGCTTGGTCCTGACAAATTCTCTCAACCACATCTGTCTTGCTGGTTCTGTTGTCCATGATAAAAAGGCAAGATCAAGGTCATTATAGCTTTCAAAATTAGGGCTCCTAGTAGATTTCATTGTCATTCATAAACTAAACACACTTTGTAATTTGAGTTCCACACAAATGATTTTCAGAACAAGTCACTCTCCCAAAGCAGTGGTTTAATAACCTGGAGCTGACTGACTTTCCTTGGAAAAATCTATCTTTACTTCTGCACAGACTGATGATCTAAAAATACAATAGGGGGATTTTTAGTTTAATCTTACTTTTTTCCATTAAAAATTGTACTTTTCCCCAAAACCCAGAACAATAACACAAAAACTCACTTTATCGAGGAAAAATTATCTTAATGGCCTAGACTAAAGCTGATGGTATGAAAATGACTTCCCAAGAAAGTTTAGCTCATAAGAGCTCTGAACCTTTACTAAATCAGACTGATAGCAGAACCATTAACTGTGCAGAGAATTTTTTAACTCAAAATTGCTATTTCATGCAGAATGTTCAAATGGAATTTTCTAAGCTTTACTAAATTCAGACTAATGGCATGAAAATTACCATTTTAATTCATTTAATAATTGCATGATGACTTAAATTTTTTTCTCCCTGATTGTTTTTTTCTTCTATTTAACCCTCAATGATGTCAGGCATGTAGAAGTTAAAGTGCTTCCATGGGTTTTGTAAATTGTAACTTAAAAGAATTTTAGATTTGTATGCTATTTTTGATAGGTAAAGATCTTATATGATGGATAAATAGAGATGATAGGGAAAAAGATAGATAATAAAGGATACATAGATAGATAGATAGATAGATAGATAGATAGATAATGGATTTTTTCCCCTAGAACACATTTCATTAGAATAGGGAATTCTGGGTTAAGGAAATTTGCTCAAACAAGGCATATCAGTTCCTATTCTTGAACACTGAAAGATTAAGTGATTTTCCAGAAGTCACCTAGTCAGCATGGGCCACAGGTAGGACCTGGTCTTGGTCTTCTGGATTCCAAAACTAGTTCTATATTCACTTTGTTGGTATAAGCATATCCTGAGTGTTAAAAATATGATGAATAGAGCAACAATATTTACATTGAGTGCTGATGACTCTTTGCTCTACGAATAAATTATTACATCCAAGCTACTAACTTTGTTTTCACCGAGTCAATTAACAAATATTTATTCACAAAGCATTTTGCTAAATGTCATGTAAAAGACTAAGAAGTGTAAGGCTGTTAAGGAGCTAGGTCTCTAGACAATACAGTAGATGGAAGGTAAGAATCAGAAAGACTTGAATTTGAATCTGTTTTCAGGCATTTACTAATTGGTGACTGAGTGAATTGTCACCTTAGATCTACCTCAATAAATATGTATATATATATATATATATATAAAACATATATATATGTGTGTGTGTGTGCATGTGTGTGTATATATATATATATATATACATATATATACACATAAAGTGTATGTGTACATAAAAAATATATGGAGCTTTTCTTCTTTTTTCTTCTTCCCATAACTAAAGTCCTCTAAGCTAATAGCAAGGATTTACATATCACTTGACAAATATTTCACTTTATCCTCACATATGAGGATAGGGGATAGACGTTATTATCATCTCCATTTAAAGGGTAAGAAAATTGATACATTCAGAAGTATTTTGCCAAGGTTGCAAAATTTAAAGTATAGTTAGAGGAATAAGACCCTATGTGTCTCTATGCATATACTTGTGTATATGCAATTTATTTGCTATCTATGCACATTACATCATATATGCTACTTATGCATATATGTATATATTTGCCATTAATCTAGACATATATATGAGATGATATATACATATATGCTATGTATATATATGTATACATATATGTAATGCATCTAATTGTGTGTATTTATGACAATATAATCTCCACACACATATATGTATATGAAATGTTTCATAAAGATATAGTATGTGATATATTTTATAGTATATTTATTTGCATATTATAGTTATATATGTGTCTATTTACTATCTTAAATATGTATATGAAATGTACATATATACATATACACATATATGGAACCTGATATGTATCTTTCATATACATAGTTCATATATAGATAGATGGTAAACATATAAATATGTATGTATATAAGATATATATTACTACTGTACTATACTATAAAATACCATACTATCTTATTCTATACTATATAATTATATACTGTAATATATACTATACTATTCTATACCATGCCATACTATGGTATTTTATATCATATTATGCTATATCATACTACCATACTATACTATATTATTCTATATTGTAATATTTTACCATATTGTACTATATTACATTGATATATTATTCTATACTATACTATTTTATACCATATTATACTTATACTATACTATGACATAGGGACCAAGTATCAGATACATGAATCAGACAATATTCTGATAGCACAGAAAAAGGAAAGCCTTGTATAGTTCAGTGAAAAATAAATTATGAAGTTTTTAGAGAAGGTATTGTGTATAGTACATAATAAGCTTTAAGAAATGAAGGCTCCTTAGTGATAATGTAGTCTGATTTTAAGTTTCTAGATAGATGATGCCATTGCCTCCAGAATTCCACCTGAGGGGAGGAAGGAATCCAATATATTTGGCTCAGGGACAAAGTTAAAAAAAAAAAAAAACCTGATTACAGCCTGCAGAAGAATGAGACGACAGGGCTTGCTTGAGTGACCTCCTTAAATGGAGGTTCTAGGAAGTGCCAACCAATAAGAAGAAGGGGCCACAGAAAAAAAGGCATTTCCAACATGTAAATTCTATGACTGGAATGAGGCTGTATGATGATACTTTGGGACACAGTAGAGAACATGCTCTTTGCAGATTAGAGAGTTCAAGAAGAGATGATTGACAGGATTTGGTCACTGATTAATGGGAAGTAAGCATTGATAGGGAGCAGGTAAAAATTTTCATAATTTTTCAAATGAGAGGATTACACTAGTCCTAGTTGACTTTTGAAGTCAATTCTTCCTCTAACTCTATGATACTGTCTTTGTGACCTCAGTGTTGTACTCTCAGATGAAGTGATTCAAACCAATATGGACCTAATATTCAATAATAGCAACTTTCCCTCTCAACATGACTCAAAAATCATCTCATTTCCCCTTAACTACTGGCCAGAAGTTACAGATGAACAGACCTCTGATCCAAGATCTCTATTGGCTCCTCCCTCCTAAAAATTATCTTTTTTCAAGAACCCTGGTCCAAATAAGATTAATATATATTCATAAAAAGAAGGAAAAGCTATTAATCATTGTGGATATGTACCATATCTCATAATAATAAAGTCTCTCATTGTTGAGGCAAATGGCTGAGTCAGATTACCAGACTCAATCATTAGCTCTGATTCTCTTCATTAGATGAAGAAAAAGAAGTAATTCACTACCTGGTTAAAACTTGTTTTAATTGAATTGGCTTTGCTATTTTTTTTCTTTCCTTCATTGAGACTGTCTTCTTGTACACAGATGCCCTGCCTTTAGGAAGGAAAGCACACAAATATCTATTAAATGCTTCTATGTGTAAAATGCCATGCTGTTACAAATATTATCTCATTTGATCCTAACAAGAAGCCTGAGAGATAAGTAACACTTACTATTATCATCTCCATTTTATAATTGAGAAAACTGAGACAGACAGAAGTTATGTAATTTCCCAGGATCACACAGCTAATAAAGGTCTAAGACTAGATTTGAACTCAGGTGTTCCTGATTCTGGACCCAGGGTTCTGTTCATTTTGCCAAGAGGCTGCCTAATTTCCCTTCAGTTAAGTGAGGCAGAGATGAGGATGAGGTTGAAATAGCAGTGCCTTATCTGTACTCTTCTTGTAGTATTTTCTCCCCTTCCCAAATGAGGAATTAGTATATTCATATATCTTCTATCTGCTTTTTTGCTACATATAATTCATTGCTAAGTTGAATCCCCCCAAATTGGTTTCTGAGTCAGAATTTTATCAATTTACTAAAGAGTCAATTTTCTCTTTAACGGTTATCACTTTTTTTTCTAGTTTTGAAGCATGAGGACTACTCAGAAATGCAGAAATCTTATCCTTCACCCAGCCCTACATACTTAGTAAATGCCCTACCAAGGTATCCCATGCCTTCAACAGGACCACTTTTCTGCTCCCAGGTTACTGAGGAGCAGCTTTTAAATGAACGTATCTGATGACCTTTGAAATTTCAGAAGTTCTTGAGGTCCAAGGGAGACCACCAAGGCAACAATTATAATGTCTATGAGAGCAGTTAATTGATTATAGTTGCAGTAACTGGAACAGTCAACTCTAAGGGTAGAGTAAAAAATCAGAAAAAAATGAAGGCATCATAAAAGATCACTTAGATAACACTATTATTAGTGCAAACCATGCTCACAAAAAGTAAAGTATGAAAAAGCTAAATAGCATAATTGTCAAACTATATTATATCTTAATGAGGATTACTACCAGTTTTCTGGCATTGTAACCCAGCTATAATTTGAATTTCTGAATCCTGTTTAAATCATTCGGCTAATGCTCACTGTGATTCTCTTATGTCTATCATTGTTTCCTTTATAGGAATAAAATGATCTTTTTATATCTAATTCAGAGGAAGCATAGGGTATTTCTAATCTTCAATCTCTTCCAAACTTTGTTATTATAGTAAGGACTGCTATTATCTTTCAAGTTATTCAGCCTCACAATCTCAGTATCATCCTCAATGTCTTTCTCAAATTCATGCCACATATCTAATTTATTACCAATTATTATTTTTCTACCTTTACATCTTTCATATACATATCTACTCTTAACTATCCCCCAGAGGATAGGATCTGATCACTTCCTTCCTGCACCAATGTGATTTCATTCTGATTGTCTCTATACCTTTTGTCATTTCCATCAAAATCTTTCCTTCATTCTGTTGCCAAAGTGATTTTCCTAAAGCCAGATAGGTCTTGCTACATCATCCCCTGCTCAACAAATTTGGGTTGCTCTTTCTTACTTCCCATATGGAATCCTAAGTCCGTCTTTCATTAGAACTGTTCAAGCATTGATCCCTTCCAATGTTTTTAGTCTTCTTATACTTCTTTCTATACCCTCAATGCTTCAGCAGTAAGGAACTTCAAAACATTCTATTTCCCAACTCTGTGACTTTTCATGAGCTTCCCACATGCCTAAAATTATCTTCCTACCTCTGTTTCCTGGATTATGAGGTTTCTTTCAAGATTCAATTCCCATGCTCAGGAAGAAGCCTTTCATAATCTCTACTCTCCACCCCCTAAATCATTCTAAATTCTAACTAGTTCCTCCTCACTCACATAACCTTCTACTCACATAGCATATATTTTGGATATATGTAGTTTGTGCACATCACTTTCCCCATGAGAATGTAAGTTTCTTGAAGACATGGACTGTTTGATTTTGCATTTGGCATAGTGTCTAGCACAGAGAAAAGTCCTTAATAAATGTTTCTGTGTCTCAGAACAAGTTTAACCATGGCTGAGTACCACACACCCCCATTTACAAATGTAAAGTTCAACATGAAGGAAATTATTTTATCTCTTGATGAGTCTTTTCTTTGTAGTTAGAAATCATCTTTGTAGGGTAGTTTTCATTGCCAATATCTCAATATTCATAACTCTGTAAGTTATTTCCATTGTCTGATGTCAATGGTAAGTAACATATAGGTGCATTTTGGGGGTTTAGATACTTCTTTTCACTTGAATTCCAATATATGGTAATTGACCCATGGTTACTCCCTTGATATATCTCTTTTAATATGTTCTTTTCATGCTAACAACAATTTTTGAAAGCCTACAAGGAATATTATAAATGCTTAAGTCAACTACAAAGGACCTATGAAGGAAAATGTTGTACATATCCAGAAAAAGAAGAATCAATTACACAACACACACATATACATGTGCACATATATATATATATATACATGTACATATACATACATATGTGCATGTTTTATGTATGTACATACATATATATATATATATATATATATATGGCATCCTTCTCTAGACCAGGCTGGGGAGGGAGGGATGGAAAAATTAAAAAGTATACAACAGAGAACAAAAGAAAACTTAGAAGGAAACACAAATTAGCCGGGTAGTTCTGAAAACAATGTATAGGACTTGTTATATAGCTTTTCCAAAAATGGAAATAGCATGCAATGAAAATTCATGATTTAATTTTGAATAATATTTTTATGTTATGCTGTGTACGTGGAAATATTCTTTTTTGTCCTTATATATTTAAGTTCAAGATGAATAATCTTTAAAAAAAATAATGAATTATACAATCAGGAACTAAGAATCTTACGATGAGGCAATATCTCCATCAATTGCAGGAACTTGTAATTTTGTAGAAAATAGAAAAAAATAGAACAAGGGTAGAACTATCCAAGGCAATAACTCATCAGAGAAGAAAACCAAAAGAGTACCTCAAAAATTATAATTCCATGAGGAATGGAGAAAATAAAAGATTAAGTAAGTATAAGGACCATGAACTAAAGAATGAACATCTACAATTGACTGCCAAGATAAATAATGAAGAGAGCAAGAGAAAGAAATCCTTTCTAGAAAAAAAAGGGTAAAGAAAATGAACTTTTGAAAGAGGAATTAAATATTTAGATAAAAAGCAAGGAAGAAAAAAAATTAATAAACAAGAGAAAGAGATAATAGGTAAAAAGAAGAAAACCAGTGAAAATAAGCACAAATTTTAAAAAAGAAAAAAAATTAAGCCAATATAATTGAGGACACAAATACCATGTTTAAAGTAGAAGAGGAGTAAAAATCCAAACTCATAAAAAGCAGTAATATAAATAAATGGAGGAAACATATAACTAATTATTATGACTTTAAATGTAAGTAGAATCCAATAATGTGAAAAAGAAGGCTAATGGATAGGAAAACACAATGATATAACATGTTATTTATAAGAATCACATTTAAAATAATATAATGATGAAAATTAGGGGCTGAAATATTGACTATGCATTGAATGAAGTTAAAAAAAAACCCACGGGGGCAGCTAGGTGGCGCAGTAGTTAGAGCACCAGCCCTGAAGTCAGGAGGACCTGAGTTCAAATCTGGTCTCAGACACTTCCTATCTGTGACCCTGGGCAAGTCACTTAACCCCAATTGCCTCAGCAAAAAGAAAAAAAAAACCCACACAGGTACTTAAAATTTTATGAAAGATGAATTTATTTAAGTTGAAAGAAATCATATACAACAAACCAGTATCAGTATTAAAATTATAAGCTCCAAATGTCTTGACATCAAGATTAATAAACACTAATTGAGCTAGAAGAAAATGACATGAAATTTGAATTTCCCTCTCTCAGTTTTGGATAAATCCAGCAGAAAGATGAAAAATATAAAATACAGAAATAGTCAAATTGCTGGAGAAACTAGATAAAATCCAATGATGTCATTTAATTGGAAACAAAAAAAAAATACATGTAGTACTCAACACCACATGGAACTTTCTAAAAAGGATATTGAAGATATGTTGCAAACAAATTCGAAAGAGCAGAACTATTAAATGTATCTTTTATAGACCATAATAAAAAATAGAAATTATTTTACAAAACAAAAACAAAATAAATGACCTAAGTAGAGACTTAAAGATCAAGTCCTAAAAAAATGAGTGGGTGAAAGCAAAAAAATCATAATAATAATATGTGAAAGCAAAATAAGAATATAAAATAATATGTCATATCTTGAATGCAACTAAAGCAGTCCTTATGAGGGAAAATATTCATACAAATGGTGCTTTAGCCAAAAGGAAAAAATATTGGATTAATTATCTGTATATGCATTTTAAATATTAGAAAGTTAAAAGATAAGAAAATCTGAAATTATTATACAAGATGAGATATTAAAAATTTGAGGGGAAAAATAAAAGTGAAAATAAAAAAGATTATAAAACTATTAGCTACTTCTTTGCAAAGCCTAATAAAATTGACAAATTTTTAGCCAATGTGTTTTAAATGAGGGCAGAAAATAAAATTAACAAAAACAGCAAATGAATAAGGTAAAATTACAACAAAATAAGAATAAATAAAAAGAATAATCAGAACCTATTATTGAGAATACAAAATAAATAAGGGTTTATATTCAAAATATAAAATGTCTAAACTGAAAAGAAAATCAATCAGATTTTAAATAATTAAATTTAAAAACAAGAATCAGAACTAACTGTAAGGACAGTGCTAAAGAAAAAAAATATTCTGACGTACTCAGAGGTGAACACTCAAATTTTTAAGGAATAATTAGCACTCTTAATGCACAAATAATTCTCTAATATTGCAAAAAGACACTATCAGAATCCATTTTTTAAAAATACCTAAACTAGAGAAGGACAACACACAGTAGGTGTTTGTGAAGTAAAAATGATGTCTGTATGTTATTATTTCCAATAATTCCAAAAATGCTAATTGTAATAAGGGAAGAGAAAGGAATAGAAGCATAAAGATAATTAAAGAAGAGATAAAATTATCCATATTAGTTGATGGATGATGATTGGCTTGGAAAATTTTAGGGAATTTGAAAAAAATATTAAATGTGAAAATACTTTAACAAATTCATAAGCTATAAAATCTTCAAATATTAATAGTGTTACATATAGACATACAATTATACATAAATATGCACAAAACACAATAATTAGCAATAAAAAGAAAACCCCTTTCCAAATAGCTACAAAATGCATAAAGTACCTACGGTTCAAAAAACTTGACCTACCATCACTAACATAGTTATGAAAATGCATACAAGAGCAATAAGAAAAGAGAAATAAATTTAAAAAAACATAAAGACAGGTAGAGAATAAGATTATATTTACTTGCTGGTGATATGAATGTATATTGGAAAATGCTAGAGAATTATCAAAAATACTAATGGAGGCAAATTAATAGCTTCAGAAAAATTGCTGGCTAAAAATAAAGCCTCACCAATTAATTGTATTTCTTTATAATTATAACAAAATTCAAGTGGTCATAATAGAGCAATCTCATTCCAAATTACAACAAATTGAATTAAAGAACTGAAGTTCAGACTACCAAAATACCTAAAAGATTTTTAAGAAATCAATTACAAAATCTTCCTTAAAGATAGTAAGATCTGCCACCTACTGGTGGCAGAATTTTCATTGCTCATGCCTGGGCCATGCCAATATAATAAAAGCAAAAATGCTACCACTTTTAGATACCAATAAAATTATCAACAGGATATTTTGTAAAACTTGATAAAATAATAAAATTCATCAAAAAAATCAAAAGAACTATGCTATCAAACAAAATAATGAAAAAAAAAAAAGATGAAAGAAGAATAACAATTCCAGACTGCAAATTACATTATAAAGTAGCAGCAATTTTTAAAAATTATCTACTATTGATTAAAAAACATAGAGGTAGATCAATAAAACTGGCTGCCCAAGTAAGAATCAGAAATAATGGAACTCAATCACATATTATTTGATAAAGTGGAATACATAAAATATTTATGAAAGAGTTCCATATTTCATAAAAATTCTGGGAAAACTGGAAAGCATTCTGGCAAGAATTATGCTTAGACAAGCACCATATACGATTTTTCATAATATAGTCTAAGTGGATATGTGATCTTAATATTAAAGATTATATTATGAAAAAATAGAAGAGAAACATATCTTCCTCTCAAAGCTATAAGTGGGAATTATAATCAACCAATAAAGGATAAAGACAATTATAAAACATAAAACATAATTTTGATGACATGAAGCTGAGAAAGCTTCTGAACATCCAAAATAAATTCACTTAGAATAAGAAAGGAAGTAGTTGAGTGACAGGAAACATTTTGCATACGATTTCTTTCATATGAATTTGGTATTTTTTATAATTAAATATCAAAACAGGGGGAATAGCCAAGATGGCAGAGTGCAGACATGACTCTGTGACCTCCTCTGACCTTTTCTCAGACCAACAGCAGATTAAGCCTCTAAACTGATTTTGAAGTCAAAGCATCTCCAAAAATGTGGAGTACAACATATTCCCAGAAGAAGTATTGTTGGAAGACCTTTAGGACAGGTTTGTTTCAGTCAGCCAAGGGGACAGTTTGCCAAGCCCAGACAGCAGCACAGGAGACAGGGTAGAAAGCCGGCCCAGGACTCAGAGCACGGCAGATTCTAAGCACCTGAGAAGTTTCAGTTAGCTTCTTAGGCTACTCTCTCCTGGCTGCAAGCAGGTGCTTTGGCAGATCTGCCTTTTATAAAAGGTAGATTGTAAACCATTGAGAACCCTGGACCTAGCCCCAATTGCCCAGCACTGGATATCAATCAGTGGAACTGCCCTAGGGCAAATTAATGCAGCTGTCCCTCCTTTGCTTTGAACAGACTTCAAGCTTTAAAAAATGAACAAAAACAAACAAACAAACAAACAAAAAAAAAGAACTCTCACCCTAGACAGCTTTTATGGAGAGAGAGAAAGAGAGAACAGATCTCAGATCTTAAGGTGCCTAAAGGCAAAACAACTCCCTCCAAAGAAAGCTGGAAAGGGAGACATGGCATGGTCCCCATTTCACAAAGCTTTCCTGGAAGATTGCATAAAGAATATCAGGAGAGTTAGAAGAAAATGGGAAAATGAAATGAGATCATTGCAAGAAAGAATAAAAAAAGCTTATAATGCCCTACAAAAGAGATGTGAAAAAGACACCAATTCACTGAAAAACAAAATTGGTGAAATGGAAAAAGTATGCAGTGAACAAATTGGCCAATTACAAAAGGAGCTAAAAAAAGGTAATTGAAGAAAATAATACATTAAAAATTTGAATTGAACAAATGGAAGTGAATGTATCAATAAGACTTCAAGAATCAATCAAACAAAAACAAAAAAATGAAAAAAAAGAACAAAATATGAAATGTCTCCTAGGAAAAACAACTGACCTGGAAAATAGATCTAGGAGAGACAATCTAAGGATTATTGGACTTCCTGAAAGCCATGATGACAAAAAGAACCTAGACACTATCTTACAGGAAATCATGAAAGAAAAAAAAGCCCTGATGTTTTGGAATCAGAAGATAAAATAGCCATCAAAAGAATTCATAGATTACCTCCTGAAAGAGACCCCAAAATTAAATCCCCAAGGAATATTGTGGCTAAATTTCAGGACTTTTGCCCCAAGGAAAAGATCTTGCAAGTAGCTAGAAAGAAACAATTCAAATACCAAGGAGCCATAATTAAAACAATGCTAGATTTATCAGCTTCCACCCTAAAGGATCAAAGGGCCTGGAATCAGATATTCCTGAAATGCAAAGGAACTTAGATTATGGCCTAGTATAAGCTATCCAGCTAGAATGAGCATTATCTTTCAGGGAAGAAGATGGATATTTAATGATATAGGTGCATTTCACCTATTTTTAATGAAAAGACCAGATCTGAACAAAAAAATTTGACCTCCAAATATAGAACTCAAGAGAAGCATAAAAAGGTAAAAAAGGAAAGAACTCTTGAGAACTATATTTCTATTATGGATATACTTAGAGAATGGGGGTGTAATGTGATTTTACTTTGATAATATGAAAAAGAAACTAGAGGTAGAATTGGGTCTCATACTGAAAAAAGAAGGAAAAAGAGATAAAATAAGGTTAAAAAAAGAAGGTAAACAAAAGGTAAAATCTCATGAAGAGGCAAAGAAAACCTAACATAATTGAAGGAAAGAAGGGAGGGGAGGGTGAACATTGTGTGAATCCTACTCTCATCAAATTGGGCTCCAAAAGAGAATATCAGACACATTTGGTTTCACAGAGAAATCCGTCCCTCCTTATAAGGAAGTGGGAGGGAAAGGAGGAAAAAGAAAGGGAAAGACTAATAAAAGGGAACATAGAAGAATTAGGGGAAAGGTTTAAAAAGGGGCAAGGGGCTCTAAAGAGGGGAGGATTGTTTAAGGGAGATGGTCATCAAAAACAAAATACTGGGGCAGGGGAAGGGGAAAGGGGGAAAGAAAAGAGAAAAACATAACTTTGCATAAATAAGATGGCAGGAAATACAGAATTAGTTATGTTAGCTGTGAATGTGAATGGGATGAACTCTCCCATAAAATGGAAGTGGATAGCAGACTGGATTAAAAGCCAGAATCCTACAATATGTTGTTTACAAGAAACACATCTAAAACATAGATATATACAGAGTGAAGGTAAAGGGCTGGAGCAGAACCTACTATGCTTCAGGTGAACAAAAAACAACAACAACAAAAAAAAGCAGGGGTAGCAATCCTGATCTCAGATCAAATAAAAGCAAAGATAGATCTAATTAAAAGAGAAACTATATTTTACTAAAGGGTACCATAAATAATGAAGCAATATCAATACTAAACAAATATGCACCAAGTGGTATAGCATCCAAATTCCTAGAAAAGAAGTTGAGAGATGCAAGAAGAAATAGACAGCAAAACTGTACTAGTGGGGGATTTCAACCTTGCTCTCTCAGAACTAAATAAATCAAACCACAAAATAAATAAGAAAGAAGTTAAGGAGATAGAAAAGTTAGATATAATAGATCTTTGGAGAAAATTGAATGAAAATAGAAGGGAGTTTAATTTTTTCTCCGTGGTTCATGGAACTTATACAAAAATACCATGTCTTAGGGCATAAAACCTCAAGACCAAATGAAGAAAGGCAAAAATAGTAAATGCATCTTTTTCAGATCGTGATGCAATAAAAATCACATGCAGCGTAAGGCCAGGAGAAAATAGACCAAAAGTTAATTGGAAATTAAATAATCTAATCCTAAAGAATAAATGGGTGAAAGAGCAAATCATAGACACAATCAAAAATTTCATCCAGGAGAATGAAAATAATGAGACAATATACCAAAATTTGTGGGATATGGCTAAAGCAGTTATAAGGGGTAATTTTATATCTCTAGATGCTTACTTGCATAAAATAGAGAAAGAGAAAATTAATGAATTGGGCTTACAGTTAAAAAAGCTAGAAAAAGAACAAATTAAAAACCCTCAATCAAATACCAAATTGGAAATTCTGAAAATAAAAGGGGAGATTTATAAAACTGAAAATAAGAAAACTATTGAATTAATAAATAAAACTGAGTTGGTTTTATGAAAAAAATAGCTAAGCCTTTGGTTAATTTAATTAGAAAAAGGAAAAAGGAAAATCAAATTGTTAGTCTCAAAAATTAAAAGGGAGAACTTTCCACCAGTGAAGAGGAAATTAGAGTAATAATTAGGAGTTACTTTGCCCAACTTTATGCCAATAAATTTGATAATCTAAACGAAATGGAGGAATATCTACAAAAAATATTGATTGCCCGGGTTAACAGAAGGATAAATAAAATATTTAAGTAGCCCCATTTTAGAAAAAGAAATAGAACAAACTTTTAACCAACTCCCTAAGAAAAAAATCTCCTGGGCCAGATTGATTGACATGTGAATTCTACCAAACATTCAAAGAACAGTTAATTACAATACTATACAAACTATTTGAAAGAATAGGGAAAGAAGGTATACTGCCAAATTTCTTCTATGATACAGATATGGTGCTGATAGCTAAACCAGGTAGATTGAAAACAGAGAAGGAAAACTATAGACCAATTTCCCTAATGAATATTGATATAAAAATATTGAAATGAGATATCAGCAATGAGATTACAGAAAGTCATCCCCAGGATAATAAATTATGAGCAAGTGGGATTTATACCAGGAATGCAGGGCTGGTTCAATATTAGGAAAACTATCAGCATAATCAATTATATTAATGGGCAAACTAACAAAAATCATGATTATCTCAATAGATGCAGAAGAAGCATTTGATAAAATCCCACACCCTTTCCTATTAAAAACACTAGAGTATAGAAATAATTGGGCTTTTCCTTAAAATGATCAGTAGCATCTATTTAAAACCATCAGCAAGCATCATATGTAATGGGGAGAAACTAGAACCATTCCCAGTAAGATCAGGAGTGAAACAAGGCTGCCCACTATCACCATTACTATTTAATATTGTACTAGAAATGTTAGCTTTGGCAGTAAGAGAAGAAAAAGAGTGTAAAGGAATTAGAGTAAGTAATGAGGAAACCAAATTATCACTCTTTGCAGATGATATGATATGATGGTATACTTAGAGAACCCTAGAGACTCAAATAAAAAACTATTAGAAAAAATTCACAACTTCAGCAAAGTTGCAGGATACAAAATAAATCCACAAAAATTATTAGCATTTTATATATTACCAACAAAGTTCAGCAGCATGAGATACAAAAAGAAATTCCATTCAAAATAACTGTGGATAGTATAAAATATTTGGGAATCTATCTGCCAAGGGAAAGTCAGGAACTAAACAAACAAAACTACAAAACATTTCCTACACAAATAAAGACCTAATCAGTTGGGAAAATATCAAGTGCTCATTGGTAGGCCAAGCGAATATAATAAAAATGACAATACTACCTAAATTAATCTACTTATTTACTGCCATACCAATCAAACTCCCAAGAACTTATTTTACAGGTCTAGAAAAAAATAGTAGCAAGGTTAATTTGGAAGAACAAAAGGTCAAGAATTCCAAGGGAATTAATGAAAAAAAAAAGCTGATGAAGGTGGCCTTGCTGTACCAGATCTAAAACTACATTATAAAGCAGCGGTCATCAAAATCATTTGGTACTGGCTAAGAAATAGAGCAGTCGATCAGTGGCATAGGATAGGATCACAATACAAACTAGGCAAAAACTATAGGAATTTACTGTTTGATAAACCCCAAAACCCCAGCTTTTGGGATAAGTACTCACTATTCGTCAAAAACTGCTGGGAAAATTGGAAACTAGTGTGGAAGAAATTAAGGCTTAACCCATAATTAACACCACATACCAAGATAAGCTCTAAATGGGTTCATGATTTATACATAAAGAGTGAGATTATAAGCAAATTAGTGGAACATAGGATAGTTTACCTCTCAGATCTTTGGAGAAGGAAGGAATTTGTATCCAAAAAAGAACTGGAACTCTTTTTTTTTTTTTTTTTTTTGCTTTTTGCTGAGGCAATTAAGGTTAAGTGACTTGCCCAGGGTCACACAGGTAGGGAATGTTAAGTGTCTGAGACCAGATTTGAACTCAGGTCTTCCTGACTTCAGGGCTGGTACTCTATCCACTGCACCACCTAGCTGCCCCAGAACTGGAACTCTTAATAGAACACCAGATAGATAATTTTATTGAATGTGGGAAGGATGACATGCTTAGGCTTCTGCTTTAGAAAGAATAATTTGATAGGTGAGTAAAGAAAGGAATTGAGTAGAGAAATATTTGAAGCAGACAGAACAACTAACACTATTGTAATAGGTTAGGCAAAAAAGTGATTAGGACCTTTACCAAAGCGGTGACAAAGTCAGGAGTGAAAGGGACTAAAATATTATTTTAAAACAATAGAAATGGAAGGACTTGCCAACTAATTGGATATAAGAGCTGACTGAGAATGAAAAATAATCAAAAGGAATTTGATTGTAATCCAGGGTGAGCTGGATGATCATAGTGTCATTCCCTAGAAATAGGGAAGTGAGTAAAAGGGGAGAGATTTGAGAGTAAAAATAAAGAGTTTGTTTTGGGCTCTGTTTAATTTAAAATGTCTATTACACACCCAATTTTAGATGTTCAGCACATAATTGGAGATGTGAGGCTGCAGTTTAGGAGAGAGGTTTTACCTGGGGAAATAAATCTGAGAATCACCTGCATAAAGATGATAGTTGAATTCATGATCCATGAAGAGATTGTCAAGTGAAATAGTATAGAAAGAGAAAACTCAGTACAGAGCCTTTGGAATGCCAACAGTTAACAGACTAAGTGAAAATCCAACAAATGAGACTAAAAAGGAATCGTCAAACAATAAGAAAAAAAGAGAAGAGTTTTCCCATGAAAACCTACGGAAAAGAGAGAATCAAGCAGAAGAGAGTGAACATAGTGTCAAAAGCTGATAAGCAATCAATAAAGATGAAAACTGAGAAAGGGACATTAGATTCAAGAATTAAGCGATTATTGATCATTTTAGACAAAGCAATTTTTGGTGAATGATGAGATTAAAAATCAGAATGCAATGTTAAAATGGGGATGAGAAGAAAGAATGTGAAGGAATCAATTGCAAGTAGCTTTCTGAACAAGAGCTTAGCCAGAAAGGAGGAAGAGATCTAAGATGATTTTCACATCATAGCTTTTGGATAGATAAATCAAGTGAAGGTTATTTTGAGGATGGGGTTATATGGGAGTTCTGTTAGGCTGTAGGGAAGTATCCATGGCACATCAAGAGATTGAGGAAAAGTGAGGGCTGATAGAAGGGACAAACTATATAATGACAAAAAGATGATGGAATTAGATCACTTATTCATTTTCCATTTATCTGTTCTAAATTTCTTCATGGTCTTCAGAAACGCATCACCCTGCCATGTCACACCCTCTCCTCAATACACTCCTTCATTATCTCCTACCTCAAGGCTCTTTCCTGTCTCTTATTATGGAGCTTCTCCCATAGTTTCCACTGAAGAAGGGTGCCCAGGGAAATTCATTATTAGCCAGTTTACTTAAGACTAATAGAATCTTTGGCCCAGTTTTAAGGAAATAGGATGGGTTTCAATGGGAATAATAAAAAAGAATCTTTCAAGATTAAAAAATGTAAGATTAACTTCATCATTATTGCAATTCTACATCTGGTATATTTGGGAGATTTTAAAAGCTATATTGATACCTTTTGCTTTGAGAAATTATCTTTCCATTTTCTTTCCACCCACCTCCCCACAAACACTAAACTCTTCCTAGTAACAAAGAAAAAGAGTTAAATCACCACAGAAACTATTATGACTGATAATTCTCACTCCCTCACATTCACTCCCTCACCTTTTTAACAAGAATCGAGCAACAGTTTTTATTTTCTATTTTCTCAGACCAAGATTGGATCATACAATTAATCAGCATTTGGTTTCTTTTCAAAATTGTTTTTCTTATATTAGTGTATATATTATTCTCCTGACTCTGCTGATTTCATTTTATATACATTCATGCAAATCTTCCAATTGTTCTCAGAATCCCTTATTCCCCCCTTTTTGACATTATAACATTAATTTACATTCACATTTCTTTAGTCATTCCTCACTCTTTACTTTTCATTAGTGTTTTTTTATATTTTACATATGTTCACTTATGTACATGCTATATTTTCCCCCCGCCCAAATAGAATATGAGTTCCCTGAAGGCAGGTATAGTTTTATTTTTGTCTTTATCTCCAATAATATCATCCAGTAGGCACTTAATAAATTCTTATTGATTCATTTATCAATACCTGAGAATTCTTGAAACCACAGCAGGAATGAGCAACTCCTTTCCATGCTGAGTCACAAATATAAGTAATCATAAATAAGTCACTCACAAAGGTAATATCTCATAGCATGGGAGGATACAATCATAATGATTATACATATGAAGTGTAAGAAGAAGATATACATGGCATTATATTGCCCAGACATTTGAAAAAACAACTGGGGTCTGGAGCCCTGCATTGCCACTTGGGAGTTTTTTTTTCCCTTTATCTAAGATTCCCCATGACCTCACAGAAACACGATCAAGCTGCTGCTACTGATAGTGCTATCTCCCATAAAGGAACTGAGCCTGCGGCAGACAAGTCTTGTGGGTCCATGCGCAAGAGGTTATACTAGGACTAGAGACCCTAGTGATGTCTAAAGACAAAGGAATTTCTGCCTTCCCAGCATGAGATAATTTTTTTCAAATGGGTTGGGACCATACATGGAGCAATTGGAACAGTATTTGAAAATCTAAAGTATAAGCTCTGCCTGGTGTTTCCCAGCAGTTACTCATCTGATGCTCCCTCTGTGAAATGTGTCACCTTATTATCATCCTAATGTATATACACAAGACAATATTTGTTTGGACATCTTCAAGGACAAATAGCTAGCTCTTTATCATGCTGGAACCATCTTACTATCTATCTAGAGCCTGCCAGAAGAACCCAATATTGACAAACCATTGAACACACACATACACTCCTGAACTTCAGAGAAACCTCAAAGCCTTTATACGGTATCTTCTGGAAGCAGGTGACTAGACAAGAACACTGATCCTACCTACTTTAGCTTCTGTATATGTTTGTGTGAATGTATTTTTTCCTTTCTCATACATGCTTTCTCCCTCTTCTTTCTTCTGAACAGGACTTTGTATTACAGACTATATTCCTTCTCTTCCTTTTCCCCTCCCAAACTCTTGTCTAACCCTCAACATTAATGCATGTTTTTTGTTGTTGTTGTTGTTAAAAAAAAAAAAAAACTTGCCTGGACAAACAAACAATGCTTTGTTATGAGGAAGTTTAGTGGATAGGAGAATATATATTTGGTTTTTCCTCAAAGTTTCAGAATCAGTTGCTTTAAATTTGGATTCAGAAGACCTAGATTCAAAACCCAACTCAACCACTTCTAAGCTTTGTGACCTTAGGCAAATCATTTCCATTCTCCTGTCTTCAGTTGCCTCACCTATAATATGAGAAGTTTGGATTTCTTTGCTTATAAGATCAAGACCTGTAATGCTATGATTTTACATTTATGGTAGGTTTCTACTCAAACTAATATATCCTTACTTTTGTGGACAGAAGTAAAAAAAAAAAGGAGAGATCATGATTCCAGTTTTTCATTGAATATTCATTAATGTGATCATGAGTTTATAAATTTCAGTTTTTTCATCTGGGAAATTGGAATAGCAAACAATATCTTTTTGACATATTATTGAATAAATTGAAGATCAAATTAAAACATCACCAAAAAAAGAATTAAAAAGTACTCTTAAAAAGACACAATACTGGGGCAGCTAGGTGGTGCAGTGGATAGAGCACCAGCCCTGAAGTCAGGAGGACCTGAGTTCAAATCTGATCTCAGACACTTAACATTCCCTAGCTGTGTGACCCTGGACAAGTCACTTAACCCCAATTGCCTCAGCAAAAAGCAAAAATAAAATAAAATAAAAGACACAATACTTCCTAGCTGAGGGGCCCTGGGCAAGTAACTTAACTCCAATTGCCTTAGCAAAAATAAAAGTACTTTATAAATTTTAAATCAATACAATGTCTATTATGTTGCTGCTTTGATAACTGGTTCATGGGATCATAGTTGAAAATCTGGAGGCTCTTCTATACTTTGAAGAATATCTCACCCAATGTTTTAATTACATAGAGAAGGAAAATGAAGCCCAGAGAGGATAAGAGACTTGCCAAAATGTATTATTTAATTTGAAACCAGGGCCTCTAATTGCAAATCCATTTCTTATGATAGCATCACACTGGTTCCATTGTGTTGTTGTTGTTGTCCCTCATACTAGAAGAGAAACAAAATTACATCGCAATATTAGAGTTGAGTTACAGTATAACCTACTATGGCTGATCAGACCAATATGAGCTCAGAGTGATCTGGCACAGGTCAGACACAAAGAGTCCCTATGAATATTTGGAGTGAACTATCTAACTCTGCACATCTCATGTTCCTTCTGGACTAATTCAGTTCTGTTTAGTTTATATATCACAGTTTCTTCTTTGATTAGGATATGCCATGCTGGGTAGTCCTGTGCCAGTATCTCCTATGTCATAAAATCAATTCTAAAGTTCTTAAGAGACCTCAAGAATATCCTCAAACCATTTCTTCTGACCACCTTGTGAGTACTTGCCATGTGTGAGTTTTTAACAAAATAATATTTTTGGCAGGAATATTTTTTTGATATTAAAAAATGTCACCAGCCCATCAGAGTTGCGCTTTCTGCAGTAGAGTTGAAATGCTTGGCAGTTTAATTTGAGAAAGGACCTCAGTGTCTCGGGTCTTATCCTGCTGGTGATCTTCAGAATTTTCCTAAGACAATTCAAATGGAAGCAATTCAGTTTCCTGGGATAGAACTGTGCATTCATTGTCCAAGCAAAAGTCAATAAAATTAAGTTTAGTAGCACTGAATAAAAATCATGGCTTTCCTTCCCAGAATAGAACTATAGCTCGTTCTGTATTATCCCACATCTCACCCCTATCCAAAAGAGAAACATTCTCAAAGGTGCATTACTAATGGAGGAGAGTGGGGAGCCAAGATCTCCTTTTCTAAGTGAGTTAATTAAGAGATATAAGAAAAAAAATTAAACTTCAAAGTTGATGTTTTGTTGTAAGGTTTCTGTTTATTTGTTCTTTTGCATAGGGTGTAAGGGAGAAAGAGAGAGTAGCTAATGATTTCAATTTTCAAAAAATTGAATTTGATGTGACAGAGAGTCATCAAAGTATAAATGTGCAGCAACCTGCTGGAACTATGATGCTGGTTTTATGGATATGACCCAAGCTTGCATGTTTGGTAAAGTTTAAAAACCCCACCTCTATTGCATAGTAAAATTATATTAATTTTGGGGGGTACCTGTCCCTAATTTCTCATTCCTTATTAGGCAATTCAGCAAATTCTCTAAATTCAGTAATTATGATTTTTCCTTTACCCCTCTCCTTGGGTCAATCTTGTATTAGTGCCATAGCTTCTTGCCTAAACTGTTGTGTAAGTCTGAGTACTGAAGGGCATTGGGACTTTGTTTAGAGTATGAATATAATTGCACTTTCAAAGATACTCCATTATGGGCTGCCCAGGAACCAATAGCAGTGGAGGCCATATACCATTATTGTTCACCATTGTCATCTTCTTTCCAGTTAGCCTTGTAAATAGCTTTAAATTTTTGTTAATTGCTATTCCTACATGGTCATGTTACTTTTCATCTGAACAATTCTGTCCCTTTTTTCACTGTGCTGGGCCTCTGAAGAAATATCAGAGAAACTCGGTGTAGTAACCTGAGGTATCCCTTTTGCTCCAAAAAAAATAATTACTCCTTATAAACAATTACAACTCTACAAGACTGATGATTAATAATCTTCCTATCCCATAGTAGAGATGTGATAGACTAGAGCTATAGAAAGACATACAATTTCAAATATCACCACTGCATAAATTTGTTTTGTTCCACTACTATCATTTGCCATAAAAAGAGGATTTTTATTTTCAAAAGGGTCAAAAAAACTTACAAAGGAAGATGGTATAGACAGTTATATCAAAATAGAAAAGTGAGAAAAGCACATCAGTAAACCATTTTTTTAAATGTATAAAGGAGAACAAGAGAGTCAAACAGGAATTAATATACTAAATTTATTATATACTTAAAAATAATCTTGTTGTCATAGTGGTTACCAATTCCATATACAATTTTTATTTTTCTCTGTTTTCATGAGTATCTGCAAGATCACATTTACTGATATTTGTCAAATTCATCATTACATGGCACATATATTCTGGGTCCATTCTCCTAACCTTACTTACAATTGCAAATCATTTTGCAAAAAAAGTAGTTATCCTTCACCTCAGAAGAAATAATTGGGAGGTTTGAGGAGTGATTTTTAATGCTATATTTCAAAAACCTTCATTAGTATATTTTCTATTTGAGTATTAGTTGTTATCAATCAACTTTGATAAAGGAATATTTTCTTAAGATTGAAAAATTAAAAAAAAGAATAGATGCACAACATTTGCTATTTTAAAAAATCTACATACATAGTCCAGAAAAAAGTAGACTGAATATTAAAGCATTTGTAGCAAAGTGAATAACTCAACTCCTAAATCCCTTGCAAAGCCTTCAAGATTTTCCCCTGATGTCTGGATCTCACCTTTCCTATAAGCTCCTTGTGGAATATTAAAATTGCTTTTCCATCTGCTTCTACTTTGTCCTCATCTTTAAATACAAGCATTGTTCAAAGATGCTGCTAGAATGTCCATGAAAGCTTGAAATCCTCCAATCCTCCAAAGCTCACAAAGTTGTCCTTTGAACAAAATGGAGAATGTGACAGATATTCTCTTCCTGTCCAAAATGGAGAATGTGACAGAGATATTCCTTCCCTGTACAAAATCTAGAGTGCGATAGAGATATTCCCTCCCTGTCCAAATGGTTCCTTCTCAGAGACTAGGCTGATATCACTTCTACATTACAGTGAAAAACTGGAATGATTATCTGTTCCAAACTACTTTGTTATTTTATATAAGATCTTCAGGGTATGGCCAAATCCTCTTAAACACAAATCCTAATATACCCTCTGTGAAAGCTACTTAAAATATTTTTGATTGATTCAATAGAGATTCCCAGGCCCTTGTTCACATATAGGTCATACCTCTCATTGATTAATTGACTCATTGAAGAATACCTGAAAAAAGAATCCTGCTTGTTACTTCAATTGGAATTGATTAATTCACTCAATTGACCCTTAAACTAAAAAGAAATTAAAAAATACTCTGAGAACATTGATTATTATGGTATGAAAATAACATAATGAACAATTTCAGAGGAGATTGGAAAGGAGAGAGTCAAGGACAGTCAGCTTCTAATTTTCCACTAGGTATACTGTTTTTAAATCTTTTTTTTTATTTTTCTATTATGCTATCTTATCACTGGAATGTTAGCAGGATTTCTTCTCCTCTAAGAAAATCTGTGATTCAAGGGTAGAACCATGAACTCTAAAACTTTCATTCAGAGATGGTAGGAGGGGTGGTGGCAACAACAGGTGGCAAGTTTATTTTCCAAGGGCAACACTGCTTTTTGATCCCTTTGGACTGCTACATCATGTGCTTGAGCTCAGTACCTTTTTGCCATTCTTAATTTTAAAAAGCTTCTTTTTATGTACTATACTATATGGGTACATACTATATTTTCTTCTTCCAATAGATCGTAAGTTTCTGGTGGGTATGGGCTGTCTTTCTTTGTCTTTATATTCCCAAAATTTAATGTGTTTAATAATTTAAGAGATTGACCTCTACAAAAATAGTACATAGTAGAATGAGCAGAAAAAAAGAAAATATTTTCTCTAATGAGAACCACTTTTTTAAGGCAGTTTTTTTTTACTTTCAAAATCTTCAGAATACTAGTCAAAGAAATGATAAGCAATAATTCCAGAAGATCAAACATGAAATATTATACGCTGACAAAAAGATGATGGATACAAAATACAGAATGATACATATATTTCTGGGGACATAATCCATGACAGAATTCAATTTTCTTAACAATTAATATTGTTTATGAAGTTTTTTGTTAGGTGGGGAAAAAGAAAAGAGAGAAAATAAATGGTCCTTAATCGATAAGTTTTAATTTTTCATAAAGTAGTTGCTTTTGGAGGGGAAATATAATATAAAAACACACAGCAATACAATATGATTATGTATAAACACATGTTTGCACATGTCTATATGAAGTCAAAAGAGTTGCCAGAGACAATCACCATTATTTCTTTCCCATCTCTAAAATTTTGAATAATTAATAATTATCTATAATTAAATTACTGATTTTTAAGGCCTTTTGATAGACTTAAACATGGGGAATTGAAAGAAGCATAGAAGGACTTTTGTATGAATTGATATAAAGTGAAGTTAGCAGAATCAGCAAAACGATGTGCACAATAACTGCAACATTTTCTGTAAAGAGAACCAACATCAAGAGAAGCCATGTTCAACTTAATTTCAACAACAGACTTTGTTTCTAGAGAACAAAAAATAAAACTCGCTTCCTTCTTTGGTTCTGTGATATCTTTCCAAATAATTTTTCTCCTAAAGCATAAGCAATATTTAACTAATCACAGCTAGTTCTTTCAGTATCTGAGGAAGGGGTTTAGTTGGAATAGGAGACATGAATTCAAGAATTTGGAGGCAACTAGATGATTTCAGTTTCCCTAATTTTTTGGGGAAGCAACTGCTTCTTAACCATTTGTTTTCTTCTTTCCTGTCCCATAGCCATTCTCCTTGACTATAAAAAAAGAAAAATTAAACATTTCTTCTTTCTCTCTCTTGTCAACTATTATTGTCCTATCCATCCTATATTTATGTCCTGTCTTTTCCTTGATCCTCCTCTTTCCCAAAACATAGGAATAGCAGTAGGAGCAGCACCAGGGGGAGAAGCGGAGGAGGAAAGTGAGGAGGAGGAGGAGGAAAAGAAGAAGAATGAAGAAGGGAAGAAGAAAAGAATAAAAAGGAGGCAAAGATGATGATGAAGATGAAGAAAAAGATGATGAGGAAATGTAATTGTGTTATCCTTTATATTGAACTTATTATTTTCCCTTCCTTTTCTAACCTCTATACACCACTTTAAAATAAATATTAGTTACTAGATTTTCTGTTCCTCCACATTGATCTCTACCAAAAACTTTTATGTTTTCTCTTCCTTTGAAATTATATTCTTCAGAATTTCATTGTTTTCTGTCTTTTGGCATGACTTCTCTCCAAGAATTTTAGTCCCCTCAATCCCATCTAATGGCTCTTTCCCCAAATTTAGGGTATATGAAAACCAATTTGCACCTTTTTTTCTCTCTTTGACTATAACAAACTCTAGGAGAAAATAAATTATTTCTTCCAAAAGTTTCCTTTATTCCTACTCCAACATCCAGGCTGAATTTGAACTTAGGTACTGCACTCACACTCTAAGAACAGGTAGGTGGCACGGTGGAGATTGTTGGCATTAGGAATTAGTATAGTGGATGCCCATCAATTAGGGGAATGGCTGAATAAGTTAAAGTATATGAATATGATAGAATATTATTGCTCTATAATAAATTATCAAAAGGATGATTTCAAAAGACCTGGAGAGATTTACATGAACTGATGCTAAGTAAAGTGAATAGAAGCAAGAGAACATTGCACACAGCAACAAGATTATTAACTTTGATGGATATGGCTCTTTTCAGCAATAAGGTGAATCAGGCCAGCTCCAGTGGACTTGTGATGGAGAGAGCAATCTATATCCAGAGAGAGAACTATGGGAACTGAATGTAGATTACAAAAATATTTTCACCTTTTTGTTGTTGTTTTCTTGCTTTTTCTTTCTCATTTTTTTCCCTTTTTGATCTGATTTTTCTTGTGCAGCATGATAAATGTGAAAATGTTTAGAAGAATTACACATGTTTAACCTATATTGAATTACCTGTTGTCTAGGGGATGGAGTGGTCAGAAAGGAGGAAGAAAATTTTGGAATACAAGATTTTGCAGGAGTGAATTTTGAGAACTACCTTTGGGTGTATTTTGAAAAGTAAGCTATCATTAAAAAAAAGAAAATTGTCTTTTCTTTCCTTAAATGAATGTTCCTTTCAATCTACAGATAAAAGGAAATTTAAAGGTGTTTGTATTTTGGATATAGCTCACTTTTCTCTGGGCATTCTCTTAATAGCATTCATGGGCCACTATTGTCTCTGACAGGAGTTTGATAATATTCCTTCTGCCAAAAATGTCAAGATTTTCTAGCATTCTTATAACTCAAGGTTAGCGAGACCATAGCTGATCTCTATCAAGGAGCTAGTGCTATTCACTCTGCTTCAAAATTTGTTTCTTTGCCAAAGCAAATGTATCATCACTTGTTAATCTTTGATTCTATCTCTAATCAATTTGATTCTATCCTAATACGATTGCTTGCCTTTCTAAAACCTAAGTAGATTAGGAAGGAATCGTTAATTTGAACTTTTTTCTGCTTTGAGTCTTATTTTTTATTTAAAGTATGCCTTAAATCAACCATGCAAGTAAGCAAGCAAAGATTTATTAGGTTCCTATTTTATGCCCAGCACTGCACTGAGTTTTGGGACCAGAAAGGCTAAAGTAAAAGAGTTCCCATCCTTATGAGCTTATATTCTGAAAGAGGAGACCACATCTATCCATATGATAACAAAACACTTTGTAAATAGTTTTTTTTAAAAAAGATATAGAACTAATTTGAACCAATTAGAAAAGGTTAATTATGAATTTTTAGTGTGAGCATAAGAAATCAGCAAATGCTACAAAGCAGGGCTAGATTTATTGTTTTGTTGATGGTCTAGACTTAGGACAGTGATGGAAAAATATGTTAATAATACAGATTAAGCTTAAACATATGCCATGCATACATTTTTCAGGAGACTGAATTGTTAAACATTTACCAGCACAGTCTTATAGGGGCAGCATACAGAAAGCATATAAAGCAACCTTAGAGAAGATATTAAAAGTTGAGTGAAAAGGGAAGACTCAAGTTGATTCCATTCTCTTTCTATTTTTCATATTTTTCTTTCATATATATATATATATATATACTATATATACACATGTATGTGTCTGGAAATTATGCTACATAATATGACATGTATGTCATGTCTGTGTATGATTTCTCATTATGCCTGTTTAGACTAGTGTTACTGCTATTCCTTTTCTATATGGTAAGGAATACTTTTGAATATCTACTGCACTGGAAACTATATGGGACCTGGAAAGATCATGGAATGATACAATAGAGCCAGAAGATGCCTGAGAGTTCATGTAGTTCAAGTCCCTAATTATATAGGTGAGAACACTGGGTCATATACAGATTTAGGATTTGAACCCAGCTTCTCATATCAAATCCAACATGTTTTCTCCTTTTAACAAGATGCTTTAACAAGAAAGGTGCTTGGATGCATCCAATGGTTCTTGAAGAAAGGAATTAAATGATATCCCTTTGTCCCAAATTTGCTTCTGTTCTTATTTCTTGACTCTGGCTACTTAACACAAATCTCTCCTTATATGATATTTTGGATTTAGGAAATGGGAGAGAAATGATAAATAAGATCATGGAAGAGGAAGCAAAAATTGAGACAAACCAAGAAAGAGGGTGATATGAGAAGATGGAAAGAGAAGAATTACAGTAATGATAGCCCAGTTTGAATACTGGTCATGTAAATATAAATAAATATCTCTCAAGACAGAATACTTTAAGGTCCTCTCTTGTGACATCAGGTAAAAAAAAAAAGACATTTATCCTGAGGCTGTTTTGTGAATGTTTTTTTAAATATAGTATTTTATTAATGGGTTAATATTGTTGTGGAATAGACATCTGTTTGCAAGTGGAGGATGTGCATTTTAAGTTTCCTTATGGTCTCCTTCTTCTGACACACAAACTCTCATCCTCTTCCCCTTATGTCAAGTGCATTTAACTTAGTTATTCAGGCTATTCATGGATCCCTCTTGCAGACTGGTAAAGTTTAGAAATCACTTCTCAGAAAAATGTGATACTTATTTTTTTAATTATAATTGAACAAAATATTGGTTTGGGTTTAGAAAAAGGGAAAGGAAAGATAAATAGTATGAGGAAGAGGAAGAAGAGTCAAAAACTGATGCAAAGATAAGAAAGAAGGTTGTAAGAGAAGATGGGAAGGAGAGACAGGGTAATGGTAGCCCAGTTAGAATACTGGTCATGTGACCATGAATAACTCTCCATCAAGACAGGATATTATTGAATTAGATATTAGTGACTATAAAGATATCAGTCCCCCCGCATCCAGTTTCACAGCTAGCACCTATCCATACTCTCTTTGAAAGATGTAAACTCCAAGTTAAGAACTTCTGTTCCAGCATTATAAAGAAATTTGTTTAGCAACTTCAGTTATGTCTAAAACTTCAAAATTCCTTTTTGGGGTTTTCTTGGAAAAGATACTGGATTGGTTTGCCATTTTCTTCTCTAACTCATTTTACAGGAAATTGAGGCAAACAGAGTTAAACCCAGAATCACACAGCAAGGAAGTGTCTGAAATCAGATTTTAATTCAGGAAGATGTATCTTCCTGATTTCAGGCTCCTTATTCTATCCACTATTCCTCCTCCCTAACTGCTTACCTTGTTAAAGGGTGGAGTAGGGATAGAAGCAAAGGAAAGAATTTTAAACTCAAATTTAAAAAATGAACATTAAAATTTTAAATGTGATCAGGAAATATTTAAAGAAACACATATAGATATACACACATATATGTATGTATAATATATATGTATATATCTATAATTTGTATATATGTATACCTACAAATATATTGCATTTTATATTTTTACTTTAAGAAATTTGAGAGCAGTATTGGCAGCTAACTTAAAGACAACTACAGGATTTATTGGTTTTATTGAATTGGATAGGTACCATTATTTCCAGCTGGGAGAGGCATTTAATTTTATTTTAAACAACTGTTTTGAAGAAAATCTCCTTTTCCCAAATCCCTCCTAAGTTATCATTCTTTCCTTTCATTCCCTTTCCTTCCATTGTCTTTATTATAAACGCTTTTTCTTTGCCTTCTCCCATTTTCTTTATCTGTCTCTTCTTGGCTTTTTCCAACTTGTTTCCATTTGACAGAATACCTATGTCCTTGTATCTTTAATGCCTGCCATTCCCAGGAAATCTTGTTTTCCACTTTCAGCCTATTCAGCTGCCCTTGTTACTGACTGCTTCTTCTCTGTGTTAATGATGCTTTTTTCTCTTCTTGCTTTTTCATCCTGACTTTGACCTGCTATGTCATTACTGTGCTAACCTTGCCTTCCTTGAATCTCTCTGTGATTGAGTGAGTCCTTGCAGGATGTGCTGCAGGCCTGCTAGGGGATTTTTGAGCATCTTCTTCCTTTCTCCTTTGCACTGTATCACGTAGACATCAATGCCCAGCAATAGTATTGAAATGAATCATTTTTAGTGTTGTGTTTTGGGGAGAGAGGTAATTATAGGATAATTGTAGTTCTGTTCCCCAAAAGCATAATTGAGGCATGGGCTAAAAGCTGTTTTAAGAAACAAGAACTATAATATGACCCACAAACAAAATGAAAGGACCAAGCCACTTTCCTTGTAAATTAGAGAACTGTATTATCCATAAAAAAACTATAAATGCTCTTTGTTTCATTGAAGTAATAGGGATTTCATTCTTGACATATATCAGCAGGAATTCAAATATATTATTCATGAAAATTAGGGTTGTTCTTTCAAATTCTATTCAGCACTGCTGGTTATAATGAGTTTGTATTTGTCAAATGGGTTTATACTTAGATGAAAAGTTAATGATAAACAAGTTTTCTGAACTACTCAATGCACCATCCATGTGCTGGGTTACATGACATCCATCTTTAGCAAACAATGGCCCTTGAGGGAATCTATGTGGATATGAAAATGAGGATGTTTTTTCACTGTTAACATGAACTGCCAAGATGACAGAGAAAGTATGGGGGAACACTGGTTTTCTATTGTTTCCCCTGACCTTATTATTAATTCTAACTTTTTTTGGTATGTAATCATTGAAAAAGAAGTTTATTAAAGTATTTAAAGTCAAATGCTTCATCACTGAATAAGATAGTACACAAAAATACTTCAAATGTTTATTAAACTGTCATTTTACAAAAATACTAGGTATTTATTAAGTGTTTGACTAATTGAATGAGTGATACATCGTCCATTTTATCTTCATCCAACCCAAATGAGATTTTGTTTTCCAGATTAGGAAACAAGTCTTTCCATGTTTTCCGCAGTCTACCAAGTCTTCATTCCCTATACCACAGCAATATTCAACCTCATACTGTCTAGTTATTTTAAATAGTCTAAAATAATATTGACCAATATGACTGACATATTATATAGTTTCCCAATTATATTTTAATTCAGCTCAAGTCACATGACCACTTATAGGCAATAGACAGTGAACTTGCAACAATGATGGTTGGTAGAAAGATATTTATTTATATATGTGTATGTGGTAAATTGTATGTATTTTTATATATTTTATATACACATGTGTATATATATGTATATACAGGGGGAATTTAGGTGGTGCAGTGGATAGAGTGCTAAAGGCAGACTTGAAGACTCTTTAAATCTGGCCAGACTCTGAGTAAGTCACTTAACCCTATTTGTTTTGGTTCCTCATCTATAAAATGAAGTGGAGGAAAAAATGGCAAATCATGTCAGTATATTTGCCACGAAAACCCCAAATGGAGTCACAAAGAATTGGACATGACTGAATAACAACAAAACGTGTGGACACCTCTTCATACTCTGTTCTTTTTCATGAACTTTATTGTTCACTAATCTACTGATTTCCTAGTGTGACAATGAATCTGATTCTGGGTGTGTCTCTGAATCTCCATCTCTGTGTGCATCTATCTCTCTTTCTTTGTTTCTGTCCATGTCTCTGTCTTTCTGTCTATCTCTCTGTGTCTCTGTTTCTCTCTGTCTTTCTCTCTTTGTGTTTGTCTCTGTCTGTCTTTCAGTGTCTCTCTCTCTGTCTTTCTGTGTATGTGTGTGTGTATGTTTCTCTGTGTGTGTGTCTGTGTCTGTTTCTGTCTCTATGTGTCTGTCACTTGTGTGTCGGTCTGTCTCTGACTGTCTCTGTCTCTGTTTTTCTCTGTGTCTGTCTCTCTTTCTGTCTATCTCTTTCTGACTCTGTCTCTCTGTTTGTATGTGCCTGTCTCATATATATTACATATACTATATAATGTTTGGATATATATATTTTATATGCATATATATATATAAAAGCTTTTGTGGATTTTAGTATTACACATATAGCACTCAATTATTCAATTGTCTCCCTTTCTTGCTTCATGACCAGCCTACTTTTTTTTCCAACCATATATTTCCTGGATGGTATCTTTCATACTATTTCATATATATATATATATATATATATATGTATGATGTCAAAAAACAGAAGATAAAAAAATGAATCGGGTGAGGAAGTAACTATTGTATTATTTTTTAAATTATGAGCAGGAAAAATAATTAATCCATATTCATATGCCCCTTTTCTAAAAATAATCTTAACAAGAATGATTAATATGCATATCCTAGATATCTTTGATAAAAAATTATCAGAAGAGAACAGACTGGTTTTTGTAAATAATTTTTCTCCTCCTATGATGGATAAAATTTACGTAGGAATACAAACTGCCTGAGAGCAGTGACTGCCTCATTTTTGTCTCTAGAGTATCCAAGCATATCATAGAACCTTGAAAGTAACAGATGCTTGCTTAATGCATATATGCTACTAAAAGGAAATTTACATTACAACCAACATTATTTACAACCAACATTGTGAAACAGATATAAGGATCAGAATGATTTTTTTCACTGATGAATTTCTCTTTTTTTTTTTTTTTTTTTTTTTTTTTTGGCTGAGGCAATTGGGGTTAAGTGATTTGCCCAGGGTCACACAGCTAGGAAGTATATGAGACCAGATTCGAACTCAGGTCCTCCTGACTTCAAGGCTGGTGCTCTATTCACTCACTGTTGAATTTCTTAGATTTTTTTATACTGACTCAAATAATTCATCAACTACTCAGTCTTGTGCCTTGTAGTGCACTGTTGATTAGCCTATCCCATAAATGACTTATCCTTAGTCTTCCTGGGCATAAATATGTCAATGGCTCAATTGTTCTCATTCCCTTAAGATCTGGGTCCAATTGTACCTTCTGGGTCATAGCTCTATACCTAACCCATGAATTGACTTCTGATATTTGCCTTTTAAACAGCCTTTCCCAAGATGGCTTCTATTACTGATATTGTGCATGGGAGAAGATCCCTAAGAGCTTAAGATCCTCTCCCAAGACCTTAAACACAGTCCAAATTTCTGCAATACAAACTTAATGTTAACTCCTTTGTATAATTACCCAATATCCTATATACTCCTCATTTCCCCTCCTATATTCAGTCACTCTTACTAATTCTGCATGCACAGGTATAGGACTCCTATGGCTCTCAACACAGTATTCACTGATACCCACTCATACCTTTTTCTTTCTAACTAACATCCCTACATTTTAACAATTTACTAAAGCCAAATTTCCTTTGTCCTATCCATTGACTTCATATTCCAAGGTCTGGCTTCCATCATGATATATTACATGAACAAGAATTAAGGCTGCTCTCTCTGCTTCCTAAACAAGTCAAAGAAATTCTTGACAGATGTGTGCAATCAGATGATTACAATAAATATACCATGATTCTCCCCCATTCCTTGCGGATATACCCAGGGTCTAACACTATAGCATTTGACAATATTGTCCACACTGGCTTTTTAAAATTCCTGCAACAAGGTTGATTTCAAAAAAAACCTGGAAAGACTTATATGAATTGATGCTAAGTGAAATGAGCAAAATCAAGAGAATACTGTACGCAGTAACAAGATTATGTGATAAACAACTGTAATTGACTTGGCTTTTTTTTTAACAATGAGATGATTCAAGGAAATTTCAAAAAAACTTGTGATGGAAAATGTCATCCACATCCAGAGAGAGAGAACTATGGAGACTGAATGTGGGTCAAAGCGTAATATTTTCACTTTGTTGTTTGTTTGTTTGCTTACTTTTCTTTTCCTTCTCATTTTTTTTCTTTTTGATATGGTTTTTCTTGCACAGCATGATGAATATTGAAATATGTTTAGAATAACTGCACACATTTAACCTATATCAGATTGCTTGCTGTCTTGGAAGAGGAGGGGGAGAGAGAGGAGAGAGGGAGAAAAATTTGTAATACAAAGTTTGAAAGGTGAATGTTGAAAACTATCTTTGTATATATCTGGAAAAATAAAATGCTATTTAAAGGAAAAAATAAATTCATATAGTTTTATTCTAATTTTTTACTATTCCTCTCTTGTCTTCATTATTTACTTCATAAACTTAGCTATTTCAAATGATTGTGTTTTCATCCTCTACTTATTTTTTTATTATTGTCCTTTGGTGACTTTGTGTACCCTCGGTTTGAAATCATCACCCATATGTCAATAATGCTCAAACACTTACCAGTTTCACTCTCTCTCCTAAGGGAGCATCCCATAATATCAGCTACCCTATTAGGCATCTCCATATGCATATCTATCTGTAAGTCACTCAAAACCATTTTTTAATCATATCCTATAAACTTAAATATGCAAATGTAAATGTGATCTTGTTGATTTATAAGTTCCCTCACATCATGTAGATTGCATCCCATACATACCTGTTCTTCCTATGTGACTCTTTTCCATGCCTCCCAAAAGTGGGCCACCAAGAACCCACCTAGCAAATGTGAGTTTTTTTTTGCTTTCTCCCAGCATCATGTGAATATCGGTGAATTACTTTGACCACTCACCTTAAACTTGGGATGTCAAAAAACAAATTCATTCTTATGTCAAGCCAACTTCTCTGTTCAATTTTCCTTTTTCTATTAATGGCAATACTTAGTGACCAATATTCAGAACTTCAATGATATCTTTTACTCCTCTCTCTCATTCTCTATATTTAATGAATCACCAAGACTTCTTGGTTTTCTATCTGCAATATCTCTTAAACTATCACTAATATCACATGAATTTTTCATGTTCACTAACCTAGTAAAGGGTGTTTTTTGCCTTTTTGCCTGGTACAACATCTTAACTTAATCCTATTCTGATTTTCTCTCCCTTCAAATTAATCCCATTGCTGAAATCCTTCCAGGCTGAAGAGGTATATTTATTTTTCAGGTTTCAACTTTCCCATTTTAGTTTAGTCTATATTTCACTCATTCTTAGTACTGACATGATGGTTTCTTAAAACCAATCAAATAAAACTCAGAGTTTTGTGTAATCAAGGTCTTCAAGAATCTGATCACAATTTACCTGAATGGAATCCCAGAAGCCTACTAGTTCAATCACTTTATTTTTCATTTGAAGAAACTGAAGTCTAGGGAAATTAATTGCGCTGGCCAAAGAGATTTCATCTTCCTTCAGTAAAATCTCTTTCCATTGCCATCATGGCATGAAAGTGACAATGGGCTTGTAAAGGCCTTGATATTATAATCTTGGACAGATCCTCATAATCTGGGAAAGGATCAAATATGGGTCAAGTGATAGATATGCACTCCCCAATTGATAATAATCAAAGGATACTAACAGACAATTTTTAAATGAAGAAATTAAAGTCTAAATGACTTTAGACTTTAATTTCTTTTTAGAGTCCCATGAAAAATGCTCTAAATCACTATTGAATATTAAGATAACTTTGAGGGGCTCTTTTACACCACTTCAGATTCAGAAAGATGACAGGAAAAAATAACGGTAAATTTTGGAGAGGATGTGGAAAAACTGGGATATTAATGCATTGTTGCTGGAGTTGTGAAATAATCCAGCCATTATGGAAAGAAATTTGAAACTATGCCAAAAGGACTACAAAACTGTGCACACCTTGATCCAGCAGTATCTCCAACTGGGTCTATGTTTCAAAGATATCATAAAAAAGGGAAAAGGACTCACATGAGCAAAAAATATTTGTAGCAGTTCTTTTTATAGTGACAGGAAATTAGAAATTAAGTGGATGCATATCAATTGGGAAATGGCAGAATAAAACATGGTATTTGAATGCAATAAAATATTATTGTTCTATAAGTTGAGCAGGATGATTTCAGAAAATCCTGGAAAGACTTACACAAACAAATGCTGGGTAAAGTGATCAAAATCAAGAGAATATTGTACACAGTAAAAGTATGGTTATTTGATCATCAACTATGATAAATTTATCTCTTTTCAGCAATGTGATGATCCAAGACTTTGGATGGGAAATACCATTAGTATGCAGAGAGAGAATTATGGAGACTAAATTGGATTGAAACACAATATTTTTGTCTTTTTTTTTCTTTGTTTCCCTTTTTACTTTCTTATGCTTTTTTTTTCATTTCAGTCTGATTTTTTGCATAACATGAAAAATATAGAAATATGTTTAAAAGAACTGTTAATCTATAATCTATATTAGATCATTTGCTGTCTTGGGTAGGGAGGTAAGGAAAAGAGTGAGAAAAATTTGAAGCACAAAATCTGATTGAAAATGAATGTTGGAACTTATCTTTACATGTATTTGGAAAAATAAAATACTATTGAGAAACACACACATACACACCCCAAAACATGACAGACTATATTCTTATTTGATAAGGACCAACATGTTTGGGAAGGCTCTATTGGGTGACTTATTCTGGTGATAAATTGTTCAATTATAAATATTCTCAGCATGTATATTGCAGAGAAATTATATTCTGCATTGGTGTGCAAATACTTATACCAAAGATTCATAGATTTTTGAAAAAAGTATTAAGACATCCTCACAGGTCAAAACTGATGATATTTGGCTTCCCATAAGTAGACTAGCAGTTTTTTTTCACTAGTGGGAATGGATTTTAAATGATACATCCATAGTATCTCATTTAAGGGCATAAGTATGCAAGATTATAGGTGTGAGACTGGCTTATAGAACAGATAAATTATATTGGGTTTTCTCATATAAGATCAACCTATTATGGCCCCATTAACATTACGCTGCGGGACTTAATACTTTATTTGTAAATGTGGCACAAGAGGCATTGTGGAGCCAATTGCTTCTCATGAATGTCCACTGATGAACATTTTGGAGTGAAGGATATTCAGGGCAGAAAAGGAAAAACCTGTAACAGACTAAGAGAGTGATCACATTTTCTAACTACTTTATTGCAGTATATGACACTCAAGCCCTCAAGTGTGAATGTTCTATGTTGCATTGTTAAGGTTGGAAAAAAATTGTTTTATCCAAATGAATTAACTTCAAACTACAACATTGTTTTCCTCTTTTAACTTCATGAAATACCAGTAAAATATCAAAATTTGTTGCACAAAATAACTGAAATCATATAAGAGATATGTTTTTATAGAGAGGTGCAATATGATGTAGGAAGCAGGGTATAGAATTTGGAATCAGGAATGGATGGTTTCAAGTTCAGCTTCAGATTAACTATGCTAACCTTGCCAATTCATTTACCCTCTGTATGCCTTTGACAACTCTATGAGGACTTAATTACTAAGTCATAGATATTGGTAGAAGAAATAGCTGGCAGAAACAACTGAGCCTTCTGGTATTATTTCTATTTTTTTCAATAACAATAAGAAATGTTTTATGACAATAAAATACAATTCAAATTACTAAATTAAACTTAATGATAAATGTGTAACTACTGTGTCATACACAAGCAATATGGAAATATTATAGAAAGTAAAGGCATTCGGTCTTATTATTCTTGCTATTTATTTTACATTTACTATCAATTTACCCAAATAATTCCAGACAGAGCAGGGCCAAATGCCAATCAGTTTCTGTGCTTTGATTTTATTTTTGTCAAAGTGGTTTCTTGCTGGTAGCAAATGGAAAGGCAATTAAAAATGATTTCACAAGATATTTTCCAACTAATAAAAGCATTATCCAAGAGTCCTTTGCCATTTCAAGAGATTTTTCATTACAAAACCTCAGTTGGCTTATTTTAAAATTTAAAATGTTTTCATTTCAATTAAACTCAATCAGCATTTATGAAGTATTTACTAAGTATGCAAGGCACTGTCCTTGTTTCTGAGATTACAAGAATGGACTCTAATCTCATCAGTGTGGATGTTCTTTCTAAGAATGGAAAACAAAATTCGTCACTGCTTCCTTATCTTTTGGAATTCTTGTCCATGTTATCCTGTAAGATTATCACAAAAAAATGTCATGAAAATATCAGGAGTCTTTCTCACTTTCACGACGATATTACTGGGACATACGGACTACCCCTTGATCATCTATTGCTCCTCTCAAATAACCAGTTCATCTTATTTTTCAAGCATAAATTGTTTTGATGGCATGTATGTTGCTAGTTTGGTTGGTTAATTGGCACCAGTTACTCCAGCTTTTCTTCAAAGACAATTATTTCATATATATTTCTGCCTGCTCATAGCTTACCATGCACCTGTTCATTTCCTTCTGTGTGATACTCATTTTTAATTCTTTGGAGATGATAGTATTTCATTATATATTCATACATGAATATGTAATAATCCTTATAGAATGTTGCTGTTATAAATATGAGAATTTCAGAGACATCTTTGAAGTAAAGAAAGAAGCCTTCCAGTTCCCAAAGTCAATCTTTGGGCTGGATAAAATTCTTGGCCCAACTCATTCATTGTCCATTTGTCCTATTTACTACAATTTTTTTTAATTAATGGTGCTTCATTTATTTACTGATTTTTGATACTGGGTCAAAAAGTTTAAAATTGCGTTGATTATTCCAAGGATGCTATGTCATTAACTCCTTTGTCCACCAGATGTTCTGAGTAGTTTGTATATTTATGGTACTTCATTACCTATCTCTGTATTTTTGTGATGGGGAAAGGGTGGAGGTTTACACTTGGTACTTTTTATTTTTTCCAAGTTTATATAAAGATCGTTTTCAACATTTATTTCTGCATGATTTTGAGATCCAAAGTTTTCTCCCTCCCTTCCTTTCCGTCTTTCCAAGACAGCAAGAAATCTTATATATATGATCATGTTAAACATATTTTCACATTAGTCACACTGTGAAGGAGAAATTAAAATAAAAGAAAAAAAGATAAAAGAAGAAATAAAAAAGCAAAAAAAAGTGAAAATAGTATGTTTCAGTATTCATGCAGTTATCAAAGTTCTTTCTCAGGACTTGGCTCACACTTTCCATCTGGAGTCTTTTGAAATTGTTCTCATTGTAATGCTGAGAACAGCAAAGTCTCTCATAATTGATTACTGCACAATGCTGCTCTTACTTTGTATGATGTCCTTGAGTTTGTGTTTGCTTTCACTCAGTACCAGTTTATATAAGTCTTTCCAAGTTTTTCTGAAATCCTCTTGTCCACCATTTTTTATAGAACAATGGTATCTTATTATATACCACAGTTTGTTTGGAAATTCCCTAATTGATGGGCATACCTTCAGTTTCTAATTCTTTGACACTAGAAAAAGAGTCATTATAAATATTTTTGTATATGTGGATCCTTTCCCATATTGTAACATTTCTTGGGATTCAGACCTAGTAGTAATATTGCTGAATCAAACTGTATGGCCAATTTTATAGCCCTTTGGGCATAGTTTCTAATTGTTCTACAGAATGGCTAAATAAGTTCACAAATCCACCAACAATGCATTAGTATACCAGTTTTCCCATATCTTCTCCAACATTTATCATTTTCCTTTTTCGTCATATTAGCTACTCTGACAAGTGTGACATGGTATCTCAGGGTTGTTTTAATTTTCGTTTCTCTAATCAGCAGTAATTTAAAGCATTTTTTCATATGACTATGATAGTTTTAGTTTCTTCATATGAAAACTTCCTTTGACCATTTATCAATTGGAGAATGATTTATAATCTTATAAATTTGACACCATTCTCTATATATTTAAGAAATTAATGTTTTATCAGAAACACCGGTTGTAAAAAATGTTTCCCAGGTTTCTGTTTTCCTTCTAATCTTGGTTACATTGGGTTTCTTTGTGCAAAACCTTTTAAATGTAATATAATCAAAAGTATCCATTTTACATTTAATTATGTTCTCTATCTCTTGTTTGCTCATAAACTCTTCCTTTCTCTGCAGATTTTACAGGTAAATGATTTTTTACTCTTCTAATTTGCTTACAATATTACCCTTTGTGTCTAAATCATATATACATTTTGACCTTATCCTGCCATAGAGTGTGAGATGTTGGACAGTTTGTGTCAAATCATGAGTTCTTATCCCAGAAACTGGAGTCTTTGGGTCTGTCAAACAGTAGATTATTTTAATAATTTATTATTTCTTATGTACCTAACCTATTCCCCTCTATTTCTTAGCAAGTACCACATAGTTGTAATGATTGATGCTTTATAATAAAATTGCAGATCTGATATGTCTAGGTCCCCTTCCTTTGCTTTTTTTTTTCATTAATTCTCTTAATATTCTTGACATGTTGTTCTTCCAGATGAATTTTGTAATTTTTTTCTAGCTCTAAAATAATTTTAGTAGTTTAATTTGGCATGCCACTGAATAAGTAGATTAATTTAGGGAGAATTATCATTTTATTATACTATGTTGACCTATTAATGAGCAATTGGTATTTTCCTGTTTAGATCTGATATTATTTGATGAAACGTATTTTATTATTATGTCATATGGTTCCTGGATCTGTTTTGGCAGGTAGACTCCCAAATGTTGTAGATTGTCTACAGTTATTTTAAATGGAATATCTCTTCTATCTCTTGCTGCTAGGTCTTGTTTATAATGTATAAAAATGCTGATAACTTATATGGGTTTATTTTATATCCTGCAACTTTGTTAAAGTTATTGTTTCAAGTAGGTTTTTAGTTGATTTTCTAGGATTCTCTAAGTAAACTATCACATTCTCTGCAAAGAGTGATAGCTTAATTTCTTCATTGACTATTCTAATTCTGTAATTTCTTTCTTCTCTTATTGTTAAAGCTAACAGTTCTAGTACTGTGCTGAATAATACTGGTTAAGATGGATAGCCTTGCTCCACTCTGATCTTTTTGGGAAAGCTTCTAGATTATTCCCATTCCATACAATGGTTGTTGCTGGTTTTAGATAGATACTATTCATCATTTCAAGGAAAAATCCACTTATTCCTATGCTCTATAGTGTTTCCAATAGAAATGTCTGCTGTATTTTGTCAAAAGCTTTTTCTACATCTATTGAGATAATCATATGATTTCTATTAGTTTTGTTACTGAAATAGTCAATAGGTGCTGGGGGACAAGGACCCACTCTTGGTTTTTCATGAGAGGCCCTTGGGTGCTTGTGATAGCCCACTGTCTGTTGTTGGGGGCTGGCAAGTTGCCCTCTGCACTGAAGCTGGAGTTCTCCTAGCTGTCCTGCCTTGCCACTAGCCTGCTGAGCCAGGATTGAAGGGCCTCAGTATAAGGGCATTGTATGTGAAGCCCCTGTTTGTTTGCCTGGGCACTGTCTGCACCGAGTTCCCTTTCATCCAAGTAAGTCAGAACTTTCCTGAAGTCCTTCTAAGTTATTTTAAGTTGGAAAATTATTTCATTCCATTTTTTTAAATAAATTCTGTTGCTCCAGAATATGTTAATAGGTTTAGCGGTTTGATTTGACATTGTTTCTAATGAAAAGCTCAGGCAACTTACCTGCTTCTTTCTGCCATCTTGGCTTCACTTTTAATAGTATTTCCATGATCAATAATTAAATTCAATAAGCATTTATTAAGTACTGATTATGTATCAGACTGATAACAAATAAAAATATCAAATATGGTCTCCATCCTCAAGATATTTAGGACCAATGGGGAAAGACAACACAGAAAAAGAATCCAAAAAGCAGTTGGGAAAAGAGAAGGGGAATATCAAGAGGTACCTTAAATCCTAATCAGAGTTAATAAGGATTTCTGGAATACAAATCATACAGACCTAGTAATGAAAAGGGACAATTACCTGGAAGGTTCGGTCCTTTCTCTGTGAAGGAGTTAGTTGCTCAACCTACCAGCCTCTAATCAAAGGGGAAATAAGACTGAGGGAGTCTAAATTGAATTAATTGGCAATGATGATCATTTCAGGTGATCTACTTTTCTTGTGTGAAGTTCAAATCAACCAGACCTTCAGGTAGAGTTAGCATAATGTGACAATATTCTTAATTTTTCAATTATTTGATATCATGATACATTATTTACAAAAACATGCCCTTTACTAATACTCTCACTGAGCATATCCTTACTGTGCTGATGAATTCAATATTGAAATGTTAGATTATGGGCAATGGGCTTTTCTGTACTTATATAGGCTGGTCCTCAGAAAGCAGACTCAAGTCTATGTTAAAGGAATTGAAAGCTATTCATGCATGCAAGAAGGTGTGGGAAACATTGTTCCACTAGGATCCCTGTGTTTCAAAACCTAGGAGCACCCCAATTACATAAAGAATTAGGCATCTGAGAGGTATTGTAGAGGAAGGAGATGTTGGAGATCCAATGAGAAAAACAAAACATTCCCTGCACCCATAAATTTATGACCAGTTAGGAAACAATTTGTTTGCCTTATGATTCTGCTCAATAAAGAAAAGGAGTACTTCAACCCCGGCAATATCTGCTCTTCTTCAGACCCAATATTTAAATAATCAGCATCATTCCCTCCATCCTCAGAAAAGATCTATGCTTCTCTTCTGATAGTCACGTTCTGATTCATTGTTATTTTGTGTGATAGTACATATGAAGAACCCCCCCCCAAAAAAAAATAACACTTTACCTTTTGCTCTGGGAACAATAATCAAATCATGACCTTGTGGTTTTGAAAGGGCAGGAGAGTGAGTATTCTAAGCACTTTAGGATCTATATGAGCAGTAATGAATTCCATGCCAGGTTTTGCTGTAAACCCAAAATCAATGCCTTCAGGAGCAGGGACCTTAGGGACTCACTCTGCAGGTAGCTGACATTAAGCTTCATTCACAGGTGTTTGTGCTGAATTTGGACAAAAAAAAATTGTGATTAGAGCCATGTGAAAACAATGCTTAATATGATCCTCCTTTTCCCAGGGACCAAGTTAGTATAGGGAGAATGTAGCCTAAAAGTATCAGGGAAGTGGGAAATATTGACACATCTGCTCTATGTTAGACTTATACTGTTTTAAAAACTAATTCATAATACTTAGTGAATGGAATACTCTTCACTGATGGCTGGCAATGGAGTTTAACACCTGGAATGGAGGTTTGACTCAATATAACTACAGAAAGGAGAACCCTGTCCCTTCAGGTACCTCTAGAATCTTAAGGTGGGAATGTTATGGCAACCTGGTTTGGGATACTGAGAGGAGAGCATACTGAATATTCATTCATTCATTCATTCCTTGGAACCAAATGGGACTTGGTTAATTTTATTGAGGCATCATAAGCAAAATAGGGGATTCAAAGACAAAAAGGAAATCCTCCTGGAAATCCAAAAATTTCTCTTCTCCTGGATGGATACAAGAGACAAGGGAAAAAAAATACAAATAATATAAATTAATTTCATGAGAGACAAAGTACTAATACTGGTAGAGATCAAGAAAGGCCACGTATTGGGATATCTGAGCTGTATAAAGAAAGCTAGTGATTCTACACGATGGACTTTCTTTTCTCTCTTTCCCTTTCCCTTCTCCTCCCCTTCATTTCTTCCTCCTTCTTTCCCTTCCTCATCCTCCTTTTATTCTTCCTCCTCCTCCCTCTTTTCCCTCTTCCTCTTTCCCCTTTCTTCTTTCTTTTCCTCCTTTCCCTCTTCCTCTTTCACTTTTTGCCCCCTCCTCCTCTTTTTTTTTCCTCCTCTTCTCCTCCTCCCACTTTTCCCTCCTCTTCCCCTTTCTCCTCCCCTCTCTCTTCCTCCTCCTGCCCTAGGGGACCAGCTCTAGCCCAGTGGCCCTCCGCCTACTTTCCTGTCTAAGATGGCGTCCCCCATGGCAGCTCAGGCCGGGAAACTTCTACGGGCGGCGTGGGTACTCCGACCGTACCTCCCCTTGGGCCAGTCCCAGGTGAGTGGGGATCAGGCCGGGCCGGGCCGGGCCGGGCTGGGCTGGGCTGGGCCGGGCCTAGGAGCGCGCCCCCCCCCCCGATCCTCCTGCCCCCGCCTCCCCGTGCTCTGTCCCCTTCAGCTCTTTCCCCATTGCACCCCTCCTTTCTGTCCCTCTGCTGGCAGCCGCGGGGTGCCCCAGAGTTTACGCCTGGGTAGCCAGCATCCCTTCAGTCCCCTGCCACGTCCCCACTCCCGGGAGCTCCGGTCCAGATTCTCACTTGAACTGGTCCGGAAGGAACAGGCTGCCACTGAGACTGGCTGGCACCCTCCGGAGCCCAGCTTCCCACTTTGCAGACACACGTGTTCATGAAACTGATCGTGGAGGCACAGGGGGCAGAGCTGCTAGCGGAGGAGGAAGGGCAGGTCACTATCGGGGGCTATTCACTCATTTCCCGCGTAACTAGGGGCCAGTCCTCAGACCCCACGGGAAGAAAACCCCAGCTTCTTCCCTGAGACTTGTGGGAGTTGGACTGGACGGTTTTAAAACTACCCAGCAGCTGAGAGATGCTCTGAATGCAAAAGGGAGAGGGTGGATTTCTTGTCCTGACTCCGGGGCACTTTAATCCTGGGCTCCTGCTACTGCCAAGAAACTTTCCTCGATTTAGGGATCCAGGAAAAACTGAGAAAAGAGAGCGTAGAAGGAGAGAGACTGATCCCCCAGGCTGCTCGGAGTTCTGACTTGTACATAGTTTCACTTTTCCACAGGCCATAGAGTTGAGAGACTTTAATTGCTTATGGGTACAAGCAGGAAGGCTTGTGATTTCAGAGTTCACTTATTGATTAATGAAGAGGGAGGAAAAGTAAGATTTTCCCACCCCCTTTGTCTTTATTTTAAAGGTAGATGATCGGTGGGGGACTCGAACAGATCATAGAAATGTCCTTGTCCAGTTTCTCATTGCTAATTAATGAGTGCAGAATTAGTACTCATGCAATTTTAAGCAGGATATGCACATTATGGTTTTTAAGAAAATTAAAAAGTGAGTGCTAATGATTTTTGAGTTGCCCTTAGTTTTGAGCTAATTATGACACAACACCTTTTGCTGCTACTTTTTCTGTTTTTTTTAATTAATGTAAATTTTGAAAGTGATAATAGTTATTACTATAATGTATGACAGCAAAGTGGGATGCAAAAAAAAAGAATGGAGTTTGTCATCTGATTGAAATTGCTGATAACTATTATAATAAAGTAAGAAGAATAAATTCAGGTGATCAAATCCTATTCATTATTTAAGCTTTACAAAAATTAATAATTGCATTTCTAATGGTTAAAATAGATTTGAGTGGGTGATATAAAAAAGAAAGCTGAGGCATGTGAATATTCTGGAAAGATGGGGATTTTAATGAAGCTTATGAGATTGTAAGCTCCTTGTGGGCAGAGGAAATATATTGCTTCCTTTTGTGTACCCTATATAACCTAGCTGGGGTTTGAATTTAGGAACTGCTCAATAAAGCTTTGTTCATTTAAATTCAATCGTGGAGAGTTATTTTCAGCTAAAGTTTGGTAAAGTTTAATGTTGGAAACAATAAAAATGTTCCTGGGCTCAAGGTTAAGAGGATTCTATTGTAGATACCCAAGATTGATGTACCATCTCCATCTCATTACTCTGATTTATGTCTATCATGATGATTGATTGTTACCCTATAGGCACAGAAAAGTTGGGAAGAAAGATAAGAGGAATTCTGAAAGAGAAGCATGTTATACAAATTCACTTAAAAAAGCAGTTATTCTCTTTGTCAATCAATAAGCATTTATTGAGCACCTTGTCATTCAGTCATTTTTTCAGTTGTATCCAACTTTTAGGATATTATTTAGGGTTTTCTTGGCAGATACTAGAATGGGTTGCCACTTTTTTCTCCAACTCATGTTTATAGATCAAGATCAAGTGACTTGCTCAGTATCTCGGAGCTTAGAAATATCTGAGAAAGCACTTATGTTCCAAATAAAATGTTAAATACCAGAGGTAAAAAGAAAAGGGCCCATAACTGAGGTATGTGAACCTCCCCCCAATCAATAAATACACATTTATACCATATCTACCATGTACAGGCACTATTCTTCGGCCTGGTGATAAAATGTGAAAAAGAAAAGAGTGGGAAGGTACTTCAGGTGATGAAATAGAGAAATCAGAAAAGTTCCATTTTTAGCCAGTTGAAAACTAAGATCTCTGAGCCTGGGCTCCATCCTGAAATGACAGATTAAAGTTCATGGTTTTACCTTTCAGTCATACAGACAGCAGGTGATCATGAGCTAGAGGACCAAGGTAGTTGGGAAATTGCAGAATGATCAGGAAAATAATAATAATAAACATTCTGAATCATTTTAGAGAAGCCCTATAGTATTGTAGCTAGGTGAGAAATGATCTGAATGAAAAACTAGAAAAGGAGATTGGGACAAAGTAGCCAAAGAGATAGGAGAACTAGGAGAAAGCAGTGTCATGAAAATCCACCAGGAGGAGAATAATATCAAGAAGAGGGTGAGCAACAATGTCAAAAGCTGAAGAGAGGTCAAGGAGGTGAGGACTGAGAAAAGACCATTCAATTTGTCAATGCAGAAAGCATTGATAACTTTGGAAAGAGTAATTTCAATTGAATGATGGGGTCAGAAGCCATACTGCAGAGATGTAAGAAGAGAATGAGAAAAAAAATGGAAGCATCAACTGTTGATCATCTCGTAGGAGTTTAGGGGGAAAAAAGGAGAAGAGGAGAAAAAGAGAAGCAACAGTTTGTGTGTGTTCAAGCAATTGAGTCCTTTTGTCTCTGCTTCAGTGTCTGAGCAGTTCTGAATCTTTCTTAATTTCCCTTTTGTCTTTAGTATTGCTAAAATAATAATCCTTTTCTTCAGGCTAAATAAGACAACTCTCTTCATTTAATAAAGCAACTCTCTTTGCTTCTAAGGGTCCTCTGCAAATCAAGATAGTTTTGTTATCCCTACATCACAATGCAGCCATTTGCTCCCAAAAGAACAATTAACATGTAATATAAGAAAGGTTATGATAAGCCTGTTGCTATGATGTCCTGGACCCATTGTCACCAGTACAAAGTACAGTATGTCATGTGTGCCTATTAAGTCATACTTAAGTGATTCCCTGATGGGAATTTGATTAAGAGGACTATTTTCTATAGGTAGTATCTCACTGTATCTGCTTGGGTTGGCAAAAATTGGGCTAACTATACTCTGCATTCATTAGCAATATTTTTAAACTCTGGTTGAATATTGATTTTCATTTTTTCTGCCCTATTCCTCATGCAATTCAAGTCACAATGGACTTATCCAGGGCTTCCTAGGTGCCAGGCACTGTAATAGGGGCAAAAGGATGAAAAGATAAAGATGTAGCCCAGCCCTGTCTTCATGAAATTCACATTCTATGTGGGAGAAACAACATATACCAAAATCAATAAATATAAAGTATTTAGGAGGAAAGAAAGGACTAAGAACTGGGATCAAGGACTCAAGTTAGAAATGCACAGGATCGGGCAGTGGTAAACACTTAATATACTTGTTGACTTCTGAATGTTGATTTAGATTTGGAAAGCAGTGAGGAATTCCAAGAGGTTGAGGTGAGGGGAAGAACATGGATTAACACAGGGACGAATTATCTTTTTGAAGGCACAGGAGTGGGACATGGCACTAATTTTCTTTTTTGTAAGTTGTGAAACCCAGTGGTTTCAATAATATGGTTTCCATAATATAGTGTCTATATATTTAACTACTTTGGGATGTAGCCCAGTGAGTCAATGATTTCATCAGTGTAGGTACTCACTCCACCAGAGCATTTTGCAGCCCCTCCTCTCCTTTTCTTTCTGTTCTCATCTTATCTGTGTCTTCCCAGAAATGTTCCATATGGGCCCAACTCAATAGAATGGAGATCTTCTCTTGATACACACAGTGTCATTTTGTATTCTCTAACATATCCAGTTCTTTATTCAGTAAAGATTCATGAAACAATAGTGGGAAAAACAAATATTATAAAAGAAAACAGGTTCAACCTTTGCCTCTTGCTGTTGTAGACTTTAAAACTGCTGACTCTCCCTTAATTTTCTGCCCTCTCTTAGAGCAGGGGGGAGGAGGAAAGAAGGATGGATCCTTTCCTTATAGGAGTGAAGGACCAAAGGTTATGTTCCAGTTCTTATCAGCTAAATGAGGTTACACAAACTGCATTGTAATGTTGCAACCTACTAGCAGGTTTCTTGCCCAGATGAATAAATACTTTTTTTCCTCCTTTTAGATGAAGTGTAACAGCAATTTCAGCTGTTTGAGCTGGAGATTCATCGTCCATGATTTAGGAGGAAAACTGTTGACCTTTTGTGTCTGAGACCTGATGTGATATTTCCCTCACTGGAAGCTCTCTGATGGAGGGTTAGAGAGGGCAAAAAACACCGGTGTCTTCTGTCTTTGTATATACCTCAGCAACACAAACACCTGTACTTTGCATGTAGCAGGTACTTAATAAGTCCATGCTGAGTGTATGACTGTAGAATTAAGAGAAAGGCACATTTTGATTTAATTGAAGACAAATTTCCTAACAATTGCAACTACTCTAGTAGACAATAAATTCTTAATCACTGGAGGGCTTCAGGCCATGGTGAGAGTATCTCCAAGAATGCTATAAAATATATTTTTGGTCAGATAAGAGTTGAACTGGATACAATGACTTACCATTACAAGTCACTTGAATTCTCTAGGCCTTAGTTCCCACATCTGTAAAATGGAGGTTGATTGAATTTCTTCAAGGATCCTTCATGAAATCTTTCATGTTTAACACAGTTCTTAGTATATAGCAGGTACCTAATAAAATTTTATTGACTGATTGACCCCCCCCGGAATTACTTCCCAGAAAGATATCAAAATCAACTTCATGCCATTTTATTAATATTTATCTATATAGATATTGATATATAGATTGACTGAACTGTATCATTTATTTCTTTCTAGTAATTATCTCTATCTCATTCATCTTTATCTCTTTCTATTTCTATCTCTAATAATAATAACTTTTAAAAAATTGGGGCAGCTAGATGGCTCAGTGGATAGAGTCCTGGCCCTGGAGTCAGGAGGATGTGAGTTTAATTTTGGACTCAGACACAACACTTCCTAGCTGTTTAATCCTAAGCAAGTCATTTAACCTCTGTTGCCTTGCAAAAAAATTAATAATAATAATTAATATTTATATAATGCCTTTTATATACCAGGCATTGTGCTAAGGCTTTACAATTATTATCTCATTTGATCCCCATAACAGCCCTGTGAGTTATTTACTATGATCCCCATCTTACAGGTGAGGAAATGTAAGCACATGGAGCAGTTTATCTGGAATTAAAAAAAACAAAAACAAACCTGAGTTCAAATATACCCTCAGGTGTTCTGGACTTCAGTTCCACTGCTCTATTCACTGGCCCACTTAGTTTTATTTTTTAATCTCTATTTCTACTTCAATTTCCGTCTCTAAGTCTCTATGTCTCTATTACCTATTTCTGCCTTTACCTATTCCTTTATTTTGTTTCTTGTATATGCATTGTTAATTACAAGTTGTCTGGCCATTAAAAAGTTGACTACATACCATGTTTTTTAATTGTTGTTTTGGGGTTTTTTGGTCTTTATATTCCCAAGGCTTATTAGCACCATGGCTAGCACCTGATATGTACTCAATAAATTCTTGGTGATGATTAATTGCTTCAAGATTCCTTGCTTCTAAATCTTTTATTTTATGATTCTTCAAGTTTTGACCTCTCTTTCAGCTCTTAGGTTTCATGATTCCAAGAGTGTCCCTGTAATCTTGATAAATCCTATTTAAATAATGGTTGAAATTTGCAAATCACTTGTGTTCTCTGCCACTGGATGAGCTACAACAAAGAGCACACAGAATTTTCCAGGTTCAAATCCAGTCTCTGACACTTCCTTATTTTGTGACTGTGGGTCAGTCATTTAATCATGCTGGACTTCAGTTTTCTTATATCTTCTAATTTCTTAAATGAAGGATTTAACTAGATAAAGTTTACATTCTCTTCTAGTTCTAAGTCTATGATTCTATGACTTTGTCCTGATTCTGAAAACAGTTTCCATTGATGCATTGGAAGAAGTACTGACATATTAGAGAGAAAAGTTTATCAGCTATCTCAGCTAATTTGTTCTAGGTTTACACCTCATTTTCTGGTGGGCAACCTTAGAAGTCATTTCCTGGCTCTTGATGAAAAGCTCTTCTCAAAAGGGATTTCAGAGATAAGTGCATCAAAACCTTAACATGGATATATTTTTTATTTAAAGGCTTTTTGTACCCGACTCCAAACTACCTGTCCAACCTTATGTAGATACATTCCTCCATTTCATAGTCTGAAATCTGGCCAACATGAACACCATCTTATTGGTTCACTCAAAAGAAATTTAGACACTCTAAAGTCTCCCCCATGCTAATAAAACACTCTCTCCATCCTTACCTAGTAAAATCTCAAGAAGCTCAGCTGAAATATAACTTCTTCTCTGAGGCTATTCCTGATTTCCTTCCCATTGCCAGTGTCTTCCATCCCAGATTATTTGGATTCGTTATGTTTGAATTTTATATATTACTTATGTGAGTATGGATCATTTCTGCTGATAAGAATGTAATTTTTTTATTAAAGCTTTTTATTTTCAAAACATATGCATAGATAATTTTCAACAAGAAATTTAAGTTCTCTGAAGGCAGGGATTGTTTTTGTTTTTGTTTTTTTTTTCCTTTTTCTTTGTATCCCCAGTCTCTGTAGTAGAGTCTGAAACAGAGTAGGTGTTCAGTAAATGTTTTGATTGATTTATTCATGAGAACCTAGATTGGTGTATATTTCCTTCTACCATCCTCAGCAATTGATTGTAGAGTTCATCCCAACTCCCAGTAATGCATCAGGAATACTCTGAAGTGTAGTCTACAAAGTTTTGGGAAGTTAATTTCACTTCTTAGTAAATCTGTGTTGTTTATTCATTTCAGTCAAGTCCAACTCTTCATGATCCAATTCATGTTTTCCTTGGCAGAGGGAGTGGAATGGCTTGCCATTTCCTACTCCAACTTATTTTACAGATGAAGAAACTGAGACAAGAAGGCTTAAGTGACTTGCCTAAGGTCACACAGCTATAACATGTCTGAGATTGGATTTGAATTCAGGTCTTCCAGACTCCAGATCTAGCATTCTATGCTCTGAGCCATCTAGCTGCACAGTAAATCTGTATGGTTATAAACAAGAGAACCTGGAGAGACCTGAGATGTCATTTAGTCCAATTCTCTTGTGTTACAAATAAAGTAACTGAGACCAAGAGAAGGTAAATGAGTTATTGATGATCCTCAAAATAGTCAGCATCAGACTCAAGATTTCAACCAAGTCTTTGGACTCCAAATCAGGTGCTTTTTGGACCCTTATCACTACTTCTATACCATGAATCTTATCTTTATTTGAGGGAATTAGATGAGGAAGTACTTTCAGCTCAAGGTCCATGAACCTACATATTGAAGCAAGTACTCCTTCTTTTGGCTATTCCATTCTTTGCATATCAGACCCATCAATCCTCAGCCCTCCTTTATTCTGCTGATTTAAAACTAATTTAGGACTGGCAGCCAGCAAGAGTAGATTCCGGCTCCTTATCTGATCTTTACTGAAGTACCTGAGAAGGGACATGGTCTCTTCTCTCCTTTTTTTTTTTTTTTTTTCTTTTTCTGTTCTCCTTTCTTTTTAGAGGAGTGACTTTTATTTTTTCCTCCACATCCTTATCTTCTTTTTCCCTTCCCTAATACTATTTTCCCTAATGCTATCTTTCCTAATACCATCAGCCACACTTCGTCAAAATCTAGTTTTCTTTGCTTTTTTTGAATGGTAAGTGTAACCAAAAAAAAAAAAAAAACAAAAAAAACAAAAACAAAAACAAAAAAAAACCTCTGGAAAACCCCAGGTGAGATGTTGGCAAAATCACAGAATCATCTGGTTTAGATTTAAACAAACAAACAGAAAATTCTCCTAACTTATAGTTACCTGAATGAAAGGACATTGAGTCTAAGAAGAATCTTCTCAAATCTGATTTTTGTAGAGGGTAAATCATATGGAAAACTGAAACAACTTTCTAGAAGATGGACTTAGTTCCCTACTCCTAAAGCCCATGTAAACAGATATTCCTTTGGCATGGACAATTCTGGTTTTCTGTTCACTTTCATCAAATTCATTTACTTGGAGCATCTAGATGGTACATTGGGGAGCATGTAGGCCTAGTGTCCAGAAGATCTGCCTTTGAAATATGCTTCTGGCACTTACTAGTTGTGTGACTCAAAGAAAGCCACTAAATCTCTCTTAGTCTCAATTTTCTATCAAATAGGAGGAATAAAGGGGAGGAAACAGGCATTTTTGAAGCACTTACTACTTGTCAAGCACCATGCTAAGCCCTTTGCAGATATTTTCTTATTTGATCCTTACAGCAACTGTGTGAAATAGGTACTATTTTTATTGTTGAGGAAACTGATTAAATGATTTGCCCAGGATTCCATAGTTAGTAAATATCTAAGGTTATATTTGAACACAATCCTTCCTGACTCCAAGTGGCTCCCCTCATTACCTTATCATCATCTAATTGTTCCTTCCTCCCATATTTGTGAAGATAAAATGAAGTAGCATGTGTAAGGTGCTTTATGAACATTAAATGATATATAAGTGCTTTATTATGCGATGAATAAAAACCTGAGAGACATTTTCTGAATAATTGATGATTTATTAATTGGGCTAGCTAATAATCAATAATTTGATGTTCACTGGTTTCTGGAAACCAAAAATAAAGTCATGGAAAGGATGAAAGATTTAATATGCTTTTGGAAAAGGGGATGCCCCTGACAAGAGAAAATCAATCCTGACTGATGGATGAATGAAGAGATGAACTGGAAATCTTCCACTTTTCCTGCTGAGAATGTGGCTAGGTCATGAGGCTCAGCAGCCTTCAGCAAACTGGTCAGGGGAATCTATCTCTATTTAGACCTTTCTGGTTGGTTTTCTCCTTCTCAAGTTGTGTCACTGTAAATTCTAGGGGAGAGATACAAGAATAGGGACTTATTTCCTTGGGCAAGAATGTGAATGGATGGGATTCTGTTTCCAATCTAAACAGAAGTAAGGTCTCCTAGTTGAATGGAGTTCTGTCCAAGATCAAGGAGCTTGTTCTTCCAGGGTTATAGTCATTTCATCAATCAGTCATGTCTTTCTGACACTGATTGATCTACAGAGAGTGGGCCCTAAATGAGGAAGTAAAAAGAGAAAAACCTGGATTCTAATTTAATAATTGGTTATTGGAAAAATAGTATTTTTATTTATTATTGTTATTATTATTATTTCAGTTACTGTGTCATATAAATTGATTTAAGAACATAGATTAAAAAGGCTGGGAAAAAAGCTGTAAGAGATTATCTTCTCCAAGAGTTTCAAACCAGTTTGCTTATCCTGGACCCCACTTGACAATTGTGTAAAATATATAACAGAAAATATCTAGCATTACAAAGGAAATATTATACTGAAAAAAAGATGCATTTTTCCCATCCAAGTTCACAGATACCCTTGAAATCTATTCATGGACTTTGAAAGAGTTTGTAGACTCCAGGTTAAGAACCCATATTCTAGTTCATACCCTTTTTTCTCCAGATGAAGAAATAGTTTCAGGGAGGAGTAAGTAATTTGTCCATCACATAAATACTAAGTAGGGGAAAACTGCATAAATTAAATGGTCTGAATTCTGTTTCCATAATACCATTATCTTTCCACTGTACCACACCATCTCTTCTCCTGTGATGAAAAGTTGGTTATAATCACCTAGGGTTACATAATTTTCATGGATGAAGAAACATCCTCTTAGAATCTCAAATGTTGAGAAACAAAATATTTCTAAGAGTTTGAAAGGACCTAATAAACTAACCCTCTATGACTATATTCCAACTTCTGCCTTGGCCTTTGGTCTCCAGGATGGTTCTGAGTGGGAAGTAGATTCCAGTTGCTAATCCACTCATAGAATGCTGAAAATCTGTAATGAATTCATTCATGGACTTTATTTTATGTTGCTGATATACAATGGCTTTCAACATCTCAGAAAGCTATCATGTATTTAAAAAGTAAAGATAAGAACTCATTTCTCAATGATACTTGAAGGAATCTAAGATCACTGCAACAAAGTGAACTGAAGGGCCAACATTGAGGCCATCTGAAACCCTGCTAATGTCATGATGCTCAAAATGTAGAATTTTCTCTTCTTTTCAGTACAGATTTTGTGAGATAGAAATGAAGAAACCAGTTCTTTAGTATTTGAAGAGTGTGTTTTATATTTGTCTTAGATTGCTGTACTAGCATTCAATTGTTACCCTCCTCTAAGGAATAATACCAATATATTGACCTACTAATAGGTACTATTTAATGAGTTTCCATTAATGTTTAGGATAAGGTCAGATTTTTTAAAGTTATATTTTTAATTAAAATGTATGAAATGATTTTTGAAATTGTTGGAGTCCTGAAGACTATGGCATCAGCATGAAATTTCATGTAGATCCTAGCAATAAGGTTAACTGGGGGGACTAGTCTAGCTAAATTCAGAGAAGTTCCTCTTTAGGTTGGCCACAGGGTACTGAATTGTTTAGCCATGACAAGTCTCAAAGTCAAGAAGTGTTTATAGGCACTTTCACATGTAGCAGGCATTTTGTTAAATGCTTAGGGACATAAGAGAAGGACCAACAGATAGATATTTAGGTAAATTGGAGGTAATATCAGAATGAACAAAATAGCATAGAGAGGGACTGGAAAAGACTCCCTATGGAAGTTGGGCTTGAGGTAAGATCTGAAGGAGAGCAGGGAAATCAAAGGCAAAGAGAGAGCACTACAGATATGAGGGGCAGCCATGAAAAAGCATGAGTGGGATGTCATGGGCAAAGAACACAGAGAAGGCTCTTTTGTAACTCAATTATAGAGTATGAAAAGGAGAGCAAAATATAAAATGAATAGAAAGTTAGGAAGAGACCAGAATGTTAAAAGCCAAGCAGGAATTTTTATTTGATCCTAATGGTATTAGGGACCATCTACCAATTCACTGAGTGGTTGATAGCCAACACCAGAGTGTCCATACTCAGAACTGTGAATTTCCCATTTGCCAGGACTTGCCAGAACTCTTCTTCCACTGGCAAAACCTTTCTGGATCCAGGATTACTTCCATGCCACCATAAGGCACTGGAGTATGGCTTCAGAGAAGAGTTGATACTACTACTTCTCCATTAATCATGATAATGATGATGATAATGATTATAAAATATCCTTAAAGCTTGTAAAATTCTTTACACATATTACCTCATTTGAGCCTCACAATAATCCAAGAAAGTAGGTTCTTCTGTTAGTCGCATTTGATGGAAGAGGAAACTGAGACTGAGAACATTAAGTGACTTGTCAAAATTATATAATTGGTGCCTGAGAAACGATTTAAACTCATCTCTCCATAACACCAAGTCAAGTTCCCCACCTGATTCTTATTTTATTGAACCAGTAGTCTCTAACTAAAGTGCTTTTTTACTGATGCAAAGTCTATTTCTTCATTCTTAGTATTAACATCCTCCACAGTCCATTATAGCTGCTGCTTTTTATTTCTTCTTTAACTTGGATCCCTGAGATATTCTTTTCTCTTTTCTTCCTTTGTTTCAGAAGCTACTGCCCTCTACCCAAATAGGATATTCTCTTTGCCTTTAATCCTTATCAAGTTAGCAGGCCTATTAATGAGTAACCTCCAATGTGAAAGATCAGGGGGAACACCTGATTTGTTCGACATTACTAGTTTGACAATTAGACATTCTTAGTCACCTTTGAGTATTCTGCACAGCTTCAAGTCATACAATCAAAGACATCCTCACATCTATGAGTAGCTTCCCAACCCCTTCCAATAGCTAATTTTCCCTCCACCTGCTTTGTATTAAAAGATACAGAGTGCAATCATTCTTTATACATTTATTTTGTCAATAGCCATTGGTATACCTGTGATTTCCCCTGATACTCTCATTCCAAGGTGAGATCCTTAAAGCCAGGACTATGTGATTCTCTGCCCATATCCCTAACTTCTAGTACATAATAGACACTTTAAAATGCCAGTTGGTAGAATGAAAAGTGGTCAAAAGCCTTTGTTCCATTGAATATATATCTATATATCTATATCTATATACACACATATACATGTGTTTCATATATATATATGTTTCATATATATACATATATATGTATACACACATATATGAATTTAAGAAATGCAAAAGGAAGGAGGGACAAGATCTAAGGGATGACTATATTCAGAAGTAGTTATCAGAATAAGTCTTGAAAAGAAGTCCTTCAGTGGCACTCTTCTACATTGTCCACAGTCCTGGATCTACAGACTGGCTTTCCCCTGGAATTGTTAAGGACTTTTCTGTCTCCTAAAGGTAAGTTTATTTGTCCATTTCCTTGGTGAAACCAATGCCTTCTTATTGTGATGTCACAGATGTTGGGTTCCTGAATTTTGAAAGGGTTATTATTCTGGTCACCCTCCCACACTGGGAAAGGGACTTCAAGATCCTTCCCAGCCAAATACTAATAAGCAATCTAGGAAAAAAAAAAGAAAAAAAAAACACTAAATAAATAAATAAAATCTTTAAATTGTTTTCACTTCATGAAGGAAGCTATTAGTGGTGAGCATTCTTTACAGAGCATTCACACAGAGACATTCTGATTTAAAAATCATTAAAATGGATAAATCTAATGAACCGAAAAAAGAAATAAACTTTAAAATTGTATTTGTGCCTTTACAATAAATAATAAATGTGACCTCCCTCCCTGAAAGAAAATGTAGCATTAGGCTCTTTTTTAAAAATACGTATAAATAGAATGAAACTTGGCATCAGATCCAAAACTTTGAGAGAAATTCTCTTCCCTTCTTTTAGAGATAATAAAAATATACAGTACAGCTAAAAGCCACTTTGGTAAATATTACTTCTTGGATTAGAATTTTTGGGTATTTCCTGACCATTCTAGAATTAATTTTCCATTTAGTGATGTGTTAAGCTTTATCATTAAAAGTCTAAAATTTGAAGGTGTATATTTCAAAGAATATTTTTTTCTCTTTTAAGAAATAGCTGACTGAGGAACTACCCATACATATGTTATGCAAATAAAAAGCTTTAATAAAAAAAAAAGAAAGAAATAGTTGATATGTGTGTATGCATGTGTGGGATTGTAATATCTTCAGTATTTATTAAATCCCTGCTGTATGTAAAGTACCATAACTAGGCATTGGGGGAAAAGGGACAAAACAAAACATGGCTCTTGATCCCTAAGAATTTTAATATTTTATTGAGTGTGGAAAGGACACTACATGCCAACAAAGAAGCACAGAGGCATTTGTGGAATAAGTGAACACTAACAACATGGAATGGGGGAAGAAGTGAGAATCAGGCTAGTCTTCCTGAAGGAAATGACACTTGAGCTGAGCCTAGAAAGAAAGTATACAAGATTCTAAGTATCCTTTCAGTTTTATCTCTTATTTATTAGCCTGAAGGTATCCTCTAGGATACTGTGTATTTGTTTGTTTTCTTGTCTTTATCTTACAAAGTAGGTAAAGATCTAACATTGGAACTGAAAAGACCTAGATTCCAAATCTCTTTCCACTCCCACCTGCCTCCCCCCCCCCCCCCCCCCAGTATATCTACTGGCTGTGTAATCCTGGGTAAATTATTAACCTTTTAGTGTCCCAGGCAACTTTCTAGGATTGTAAATTGCAGAGATTGTGCTGACTGGCTTTGGTTTGTGTATGTGGGAGAATTTCTTCACCCAGCAATTCCCTAGATCAGTGGTTCTCAAAAGTATATTCTGGGATGCCCCTGAAAGTTTTAGAATAAGATAAAAACATTTCAATACTAGATCATTTAAATTTGTAATATTGTAAATATTAATAAATATAACCAACATAAAAAAATTTAAGGGAGGTCTCCAATATTTTATAGAATCTTAAACAGTCCTGAGATCAAAAAGTTAAAGAATCGCTTCTTGTAACAATGAAATTAAAGTAGTCCCTTTTCCAATTTACAAACCTGTCCCTTCTGGTCTTGTACCAGAATCATGTACCATTAGCTTTGGATACTTCTTTATAACAAGGAAGAAAGATTTAAGCAATGACACCTGATTTAATTATCTCTTTTGACATCACTGTTTCTGTATCCTTAGTAACAGGATATCAGGAAAGCACATTTCCTTTTGCACTATGGCCCAGAGCTCCTGAAAGTTATATTAATGGAGTCTTAGCAAATCTTGGTACACTAAGAAAGGCTTCAAACATTGGTCTGAATTCAGAGATCTATCATCACAAGAAAGGTCTTCATAAGATACCTCTTTCTTTGACCATACCAGCTTCCAAAACCTTGAAAGTGTTCCCATTGGTGATGGTAGATCATGTGCTCAAACTGAGGAAATCCCAGGTTACTGAAATTAAAAATGGAAATTATGGAGTTGAATTTCTTATGAAATAAGGGGAACATGAACTTTCTTCTCCCATTTGAGAAATCTTCAATAAAGGGCACATTTCTTATTTATATGACCATGGCATTTCTTCAGACTTTGGCATTCATAATGTATCGATATTCTTTTGCAAAAGGAATAAATGTGTTGCAGAGTTCCCCTCACTAATTATCGTGTTCAGCAGGTGGTGGCAAAAATCTATTTGCCTCATTTTAAAGCCTTTCTTTTTTTAGGTCAGGAAAAGATGCCTTTCCTGGAACCATTGTGTTTTAAAAATAAGCAAAAATGTCCATAATTTAAGGAAGATTAATCAGTTAAACAGAATATGTTGGTTTTTAGTGATTCTGTCTTGAGTTCAGTGGCCTGGGAGCAGGAAGCTACAGAAATGAATGTGAATTATTGTAGACTTTGGTTTGTGGGCCAACATAAGTTCTTTTAAAACCAATGCAAATGTTTGGCAGCTATCAATATTAAGACGCCACTTGATGGCTACTTTTGTTTGGCAGTTTGAAACAGTGTGCCATAGTGATGAAAGTGAACCTGGAGTGGGTTCAAATCATGTCAGAGACACTCATGAGTTCAGTGACTTTGGACAAATCACTTCATCACCCCATGACTGTATGTGCTGTGGTAGAGGAAGATCCCACGTTGGGAGTATCTTAGTGGACTGACAAAGTCATGGCTTCTTTTTATATCACATGAAGTTTGTGTGTTGGAAGTCTGAGTCAGTGTGAATCTGATTATCTACAAAAACTATCATTTGTTTCTATTCTTTATGGAGGATTTTTGGAGACAGGGTTTTGTATTACTAAGGAATTGGCATCTGTAAAATGAAAAATTACTATTAAGTCCAGTTGTTTCTCTGTACCCAAGAGATTTACCTCACTTAAAAAGGGGAACATGGTTAGCTGAAGGGAAAAACTCTGGCCTTAACATTAGGCAGCCCTCAGAATACAAAAGGAGAAAAGACCAGATCTTCTATCACTTTAGGGTGCATTCTACTCCACAGAGACAGCATCATGGGAACAGCCCTAAAATGGAGACAGCAGATCTTGGGTGGGAATCCAGTTTGGATACCAAATACGGGATGTGAGCCAATCACTGCCCTTATCAGAGCCTGAGTTTTCTCTGCTCTGAACTGTGGATGATGCCTACAGGAGTCTGCAGTCAAGGTTTGACCAAATGAGATGATGTATGCAAACACTAAAGGTGGTGCTGTTAGCAAGCCCGTAAAGGACTATAGCTTTTAGCAATGATGACATCACAAAAATCCCAGAATTCTGTTTTAACTTGGCTTTATATATCTGTTTAGAATCATAGACCAGGAAGAGGCCTTGGACAATCTAGAGATCATGGTCCTCATTTTACAAATTAAGAAACTAAGACCCCACAAGGTTGAGTAACTTAATTTCCAAATGATTAGACTTGCCATTTGGATTCCTTCCTTCCTTTCTACTTTCTTTTCTTTCTTTCTTTTTCTTTGTTCTTTTATTCCTTTCTTTTTCTTCCTTCCTTCCTTTGTTCCTTCCTTCCTTCCTTTCTTTTTCTTTCTTTCTTTTTTCTTCCTTCCTTCCTTCCTTCTTTCCTTCCTTCTTTCTTCTCTAGCTACCTCCCTTTTTCTCTGGCTGTCTCTTTTTGCCCGTATCTCTTTGTCTTTTGGTCTCCACTGTGTCCCTCTCCCTTTCTTTTTGTCTCTCTCTCTCTCTCTTTCTCTTTCTCTCTTTGTTTTGCTGTTTCTGTGTCTCTGCCTACTTTGGTCTCTGTCTCTTTCTCTCTGTGTTTGGCTCTGTTTCTCTGTCTCTCATGGTAGGTACCAATGTGGTATATAATAGAGCTGAATTCAGATTCCTTCTGAGAAGTTCTGCCTGTGAGATCCTGGGTGTCTCACTTATCCTTTTGCTGACCTCAGATGACTCCCTGATCTGACAAGTTGTATAGAAGAGAGCAATTTACATTGATGGCAAGAATTTATTCCTTTGGCAATCTCTATACCACTAAAACCATATGTCTGATATAAATACATACACACAATACACACTCTGTCTCTCTCTGTTTCTGTCTGTCTTTGACTCTTTCTGTCTCCGACTGTCTTTCTGTCTCTGTCCCTGTCTCTGTCTGTCTCTGTGTTTCTGTCTGGCTTCCCCCCTCCCTCCGCCCTCCTCTCTTTCCCTCTCAACTAGTTCCTGAGATAAATATAACTTGGTCCTTGACATAAAAGTGCTTCTCTGGGCCCTGCTCAGAACTCTGAATCTATGTAAGCCAGTAGATGCTTGCCATTCATTTCCCCACCCCCACCTCCTGCTGCCAACAGCACAACCTTTTCTATAAGGGCCTGCTGAGCTGTCTTTCATAATGCACAATGCCCTCCTCCCCCAAACCTACCATCCTCATGGTACCTTGTTCTTTTTATTATAAACCCTCAAAACCAATCTTACTCCCATGTTCTTTATTGTTCATTTATAATCAGTCCTTGATTACATGCTGATTATTCCTAAATCTCAACTTTATCCTCTCAGAGAAAAACAGAGCTCAGTGTTATGATTCTGATTAGGAAATCAGCCAAATTCAACAACATGCTGTATTTTTTCAAAAGACTTGGAACTCAGTATTAACATTTTGCTTTCTGATTTAACCTTTGACATTCTTTCTCAATTAAGACAGTAGAAAGACAGGAGGTTTAACTTCAAAGCAACTAACTGATTAATGAAATAAAACACAGTCCTTCTAGAATTTCCCTAAAGGTATGGTCTTTCCCAGGAAGTAGCCATTTTAGGAATCTTTCCTCAAGGAAGCTTGGAGTATGGGAAAGGACACTGGCCAAGCATTTGGCCTTAGGAAACTCAGTTACTTGGAACTCTATTTCTACAACTATAAAATGAAAATTTGATATTATATACTTCTAAAGAAAAAAAATATATATATATACATACATACACATACAGACACATACAGACAAACTTTTGAGGTCCTTTCTAGGTCTAGATATATTCATAATATATGAATATATGAATAAGAATTATATAATACTTTGAAGTTTACAAAATGCTTTACAAATATTATTTCATTTAATCCTCACAACAACCCTGTGATGTAGTTGCTGTCATTATCCCCATTTTACAAATGAGGTAATTGATGTGGAAAGGGATTAAGACCAAAAGCTGTCATTTGCTGAATCCCTGGGTTTCTGATCCCAAGAGAAAGCTAGATCATGAAAAGTTCCTTCACAAATGGCCTGAATCATATCCTTTCTGTCTCCAGTGAGTGACCCAGCTGCTTAATGATGGACAGTGGGGGAGGAGAAAATTTTACACAATGTGGCCACATCCAATATAGGTGTGTGCTTGTATGCATATATATGTATACATTTGTACATATACAATATATATATGCATGCATATATGCATACACATATACATGTGTATCCATACAGAGATATACATATACATGATACACATGTATATACACATATGCAATACACTGTGTATATATACACACATACACATATATGTAATCATACAATATAAACATGCATATGTTTATATACACAATGTGTATATATACTTGTGCACAAATGTTTCTATATATGATATATGTGCCTATAATCTCTCCTCCCTTCTCTTCATCCATCTCCGTTTTCCTCCCTCTCTCTATTTGTCAGGCCAGTAATTTCACTGGTATAATGCAGAGCAGCACCTGCACTTGACTTTAATAGTCTAAAGGCACACACACATTCACAGAGATATACTCATACAATCAATGCAGTTAAACAGTTTTTAATATCAAACAAAATAAAGGGATTGAACTTATATCCTTTAAATATTTATATTCTCAACCTAATTTGGTAGGTACAGTGCCCAATCACTGAAATATCATGCGTTTCTGTGTGTATACACATTTGTGTGTATATGTGTCATACTCCATATGTGTGAATGTTCTTAGTGGCAGGGAGGGGATTATGTCTTTTATTTTAGTTCTTTTTCCTCTATCTTGTCCACTTCATTTGTGGTGATGTGCTTCCTAAATCATTTTCTTGGACTTGTAAAAGTCTTCTCAAATGACTTAAAGACAGGGAGAGCCTAACTTTGCAATGTAGTTGCTTTGATGTGTGTATCTGTGTGTGTTAGGCCAGGCTAGTGTTCATTCACAGGGTCCTCAGAGTGCTACTGAAAAGCCCCTCCTTCCTTAGGTACTACTTTGTAAGCAGTAATATCAACAGGGTTTTGGGGGAATTCTCTACTTTGGTAAAATGGAAGGGTTGGATTTGTTTTAGCTCTAAAACATATTGCAGTGGAGGGCTAAATTTGCATCTAAGGACTTGGGTTTGAATTCTGGTCTCCTACTTACGATCTGTGTTATGCTGAGGATGTCAGTTTAATGTTTTTGACCTCAGTTTCTTGCTGTATAAAATGTTCAACTAAGTTGGTCCCCAGAGGTCTGTATTAGTTCTTAAGCTATGATCCTATGGAAATCAACAAATAATTACTATCTTCAGCAAGTCCATTTGTTGGTAATTGAAAGCACCCTAGCTGTCAATCTGTCAATAACCATTTATTAAACACCTACTGTGTTCCAGGAAAAATCCTAAAAGCTGGGATTGCAAAGAAAAGCAAAAGACAACCCTTGTCCTTGAGGAGCTTACAATCTAATGAGAGAGGACATCATACAAAAAAGGAAGTTGAAAACCTGGGATTGGGGATGAGTGGGAAGGTACTTGGCATGGATCATGATAGAGAGGTCTGGAGGAGAGTAGACTACAGCCAGGTGACAAATTAAGAGAGAGTCAACCTATGGAACCTTTAATGTAGGTTCTGGGAGGAGTTCTCTACTTTCTGGGCAATCTAGTTTATCAGGATTACACTGACTCCTGGCAAATATACCTGACAAGGTATATAACCTCATCATAGTGGTTGTATTGTTGACCTAGAAAAAGTAAAATAGAATAGAATGTGGGTTTTATTGCTCCCCAAAACTATTGGTTGGTTTACATTTCTCTTCGGCAATGAATTTGTCTAAATTCTTCATCACAAAGTAGTCTGAGGCTGGCTGTCCTGGTCAATGTATTCATTGACCTGGCCCACTTCACTACTTCATAAGAGATCTCAGCCATGCTTGCATCAAATACTAAGTCTACAGCTCCAAACATAATGGGCAATCGTACTGTATCTTCTGACTACTGAAGGATTGTCAGTTCCCTACTTTTCTGTAGTAAGCAGAAGTATGAATTAGTAAAGAATTCTAGTTAGGGTACTGAGTAACAACATTTGTTACATTTTATTAATGAGTAACTTTAAAGTACTGGGTATTTGTTCAGCACTCCTGCATTGCAACATTGTCAAAGGAAAAGATAATTTGTGTTTCTTGTCTTAAGTAAAACAGCTGTGAATAAATGATAAAAATATAATTGTAAGAATCATATAAATATTGCTTCTATTCCCTCCACAAACGAAAGCCAATGATTTCTTTCTTTCTCTTGGGCATTATTTAAGACTAAGAGATTAAAATAGAGAAGCTGAAGGATTGGAGGGTGATGGAGGGACAGTACATTGAAGATTACCAACTGTTCCCATGTTTTAACCATAAATTTGGTGAACAACCTGGGTAGAAAAACTTTCTTGGGCTCCCTTAGTTTTCTTTTTATTATCCAATATTTTGGTACAATAGGATTAATTGCCCTGTATGTGATTATATAAAAATAAACAGAATCATTTAAAAAGTGTCTTTGTTGGTTCTAATGGGATGCTTACTGCATATAGTATATATTGTTCATCCTAATACCTTTCTTTCCTCTTTTAGCTTTGAATGTGGTGTGTAGTCATTAAGATTGCTTACTTTGGTTCTTGTCTTCTCACTGTGGTAGGATGTGATTTCACAAAAATTACCCTACACCTGTTGCACAATTTTTCTCAACCTTTGTCAGCTATGCGAAGTGAAATAAACAGAATCAGGAGAAGAATTTGCATTGAGCCAAAAGTGGCAAAAATGGAAAGGGCACTAAGAGAAAGCTTGATGCTGAGCAATTCTATTGACTAACCAGAGAAGAGATAGGACAATGAATCTGCCTTTTGTAGAGCACTGGCGTATTCTGGGTTGAAATTTCTTATACTTTGTTAGATGGAGTCAATGTATCCCTTGAGTTTGTTTATCTGTTTTTCTGTGCTAAAGGGGAGGTCTCAGCAGGTTATATTCAGAAATGGTTGTCATGTGAAAATTATAGGCATCAATAAAATTATGCTTATTCATATTTCTAGTAATTGTTTTTCTTAATAAGGTACAGTATTGGGGGCAGATAAAGAGGAAGAGATAAAGACTTTTCTCTGTCTTCCAAAGTAGTCTATTTGGGGGAATTGAAACCTCACTCTTCCCAGTAAACATATGACCTGATTTCTTTTACATTGCCGTCATCTTTCTATTTTGTGCCAAGATGCCCTATGCGTCTGGCTTTTGTATCTTTAGTCTGTTCTGGTTTCTATTAAGCATCTCAAAATAGGTTGTCTTGCAGTATGACAGGTAGCAATTGGCTTTACACCAAGGTTCTGGGAGGGACTTAAGAGGAGGAAGGTGTTTCAATGAGTAGCTATAGAACATTCCATCATGTTTCCAGAACACACAATTGCAGACACAAAATCCATGACATGAAGCATGGGGAAGAAGATGCAGGATTGAATATTATGTACTTAGAGATGAGGAATATTGATACTGGCACCAGATAAACCAAGACAATTACATTTAAAATTTATTTCATCTGACGAGTTTCCTTTTTGTTTCAAATCACATTCCTTAGTTAAAATTTCCTGAAGAAAATATTTGTCATCTCATTGATTTTATTTGATTGAAAAGAACCTCAGAATGTGATCAGCTCCCTCCCCCCACAAAAATCCTCCTTTTTTTCATAAAAGAATAAAATGAGGTATTGCTCCCTATTCAAATTCACATAGACAATGATCCTGATGAATTGGCCATTTTTCCCCACTACAGAAACTGCCTCAGTTTACTAATCAGTTAATGAAGGGATCATTCTAGAGAATTTCCAAAGTCCCTATTGGATTTAAAATTCTGTGATTCATTGAAATACTGCCCTGGGTTATTGACTTGAAGCATTCAAGTCAGAAAAGGACATTGTTTTTTCTTTCCCAAAAGCCCATTGTGAGCATGTTTTGTCCAGTCTCCATAAACTCTGTTGACTGCTTCCTTATCTCAATGTCCAGTTGTTTCACTTGAGGGTGAAAGATATTGACTCCAGTTAATACCCAGGTATCCTCATAGAGGCTATCTTTAAGGTCTTGGTTTGTGGCAAAGGCTATCTCTTGATCAAAAGCACATAGCCAAGAGAAGATTTTTTGTACTCTTTAGATTGGATCTAAGTTTTAAGTTTGGGAATGATTTCTGACTTTAGAATGAGAAGCAGATGATTTTTCTGACACTGCTATGGGTAGGCTGCTGGATCACTCAATCATAACTTTAGAGTTATAAATGATTGTAAAGAATACTTAGGGGTGTAAGAACAGATATCTACAGTTGGAAAGGACCTCAAGGACCATCTAGTCCAAATTTCTCAATTTCAGAGGAGAAAACTGAGCCTCAGAGTGGTGAAGGGTCTTGTCTTAGGTCACATAAGTAGGAAGTAGGGAACTGAGTCCTGCAGAGGTGAAGGGTCTGGCCCATGGTTGTCCAATTAGAGAGTAAAGTAGGATTTGAATCCAGATGTTCCTTTCCAAATCCAAACTTTATCCATTATTCCACATAATCTCTTTGGGATGAAGTGAAGGTAATAAGCATTTATTAAGCTTCAATTATATATTAGACATTATGCTACACACTTTAGAACACCTATTTGTTTTGTATAACAACCCTGGAAAATAAGTGCAGTTCTTATCTGTATTTTACAGATCAGAAAAGTGAGGTAAACATAAATAACTATACACTCTAGTTCACACAACTATTATGTGTACATGATTGAATTTGAACTCAGTTCTACCTGACTCTAGGCACAGCACTATTCACTGAGCCTCCTGAACACTGTGTTCATTAGGATGATTATACAACTTCAAAAATACATAGTGATAGGCTTCACTTAGATGCTGAATAGCAATATTTTTTTTACCCATTTAGCCAATAAATTGCCCTTCCCACTCAGTGCTTAAAATTCCCTAGCACTTGAAGGACTCCCCACTGCAATTTCTCTGAAACAGACTGTTCTTTGGTATTTTAAAATGTACCACTGAGATCTGTGCAGGATAATGTGAAACCAAGTGGTTGTTAATTTTTCATTGAAACTTGCAGAATAACTGTTTTCTCTCAGTTGGTTTCAAAATGAGGCCTGTTCAGAAATCCAATTAGAGGTAGTTCATATAGTCTTTGTTAAAAGTCACATTTCTGAATTTTGCTTGTTGGATATCCTTTTACTAAATTTCATTTAAATTTGAATTGGTATAAACCATGTCACTACAGGTAATAAGCACTCAGGAAGTCATAATGCCAATAATAAATCTGCTTTTACTTCTTCATTTCTCCTGCAGAGCTTTGTTTTACATCACACAATTAGAGATTAGAACTTGAAGGGACTTTGTACACCATCCTGTCCAATCAGAGAACCAGATAGAGGAGACAGTTTAAGTCCGGAATAGTGAGCTGAGATGGCAAGGCCACACAACTGCTTAGTGGCAGAGCCAGGTTTTGAATTCAGGTTTCCTGACTCCCACAGATTGAACATTCCCAACTGGCAGGTACCAGGTCTACTCATTTTATACAGCATCCTTGCAGTAGATCCTTCCACTTCCTCTGGACACATCCTCTTCTCAATCTCTTGCCCTTCTGACTTCTACTACTCTACTTCAATGCAATAGTTACCTTCTCTCTGTCTTTTACACACTGCGTTTCAACTCTTGTCTCGGAACCTTTACACTGCCTTTCTTCCATGCCTTCATTGTTGGGGCTTACATTTTACTAGGTTGGATACAACAAGTACAGAATCACAGGATCTTAAACTTGAAGCCTATTTAGTTCAACCTTTGCTCGAAAGCTAATTCTCTATGCCATGTAACTGATAACTACTGGTCACACAGACTTTGCTTGAAGACTCAAGTATAAGAGAAGCTTATTCTGATCTGAAAAAAATAAACAGTATGGCTTTTCTGGAGAAGACTGATAGATTGATAAAGAGCACACCCATTCCAAAATTCTATTAGATATTCTCCTAGACAAACTCTAGATATTCTTCTAGATATCCCCTAGATAACATCTAATTCATGTGCAGATTTGGACTTCAAATATTGCCAAAGTATATTTCAGCCATGGTGATGGAAATATTGAATATAAATTAAGCAAGTCAAAATTTAACTCTAGGACCAGGAGGTGGGGTTGGGAGAAGTGGGAGGGTGGGAGAGGATGACTAGATGAATTTACAAGCAAATTCTATCAAACTTTTAATGAAAACTTAATTTCAATAGTATGTGATTTTTTGGGAAAAAAAACTAGAAAAAGGACTCATCAGATTTCTTCTATGTGAGGTGAATGAAAAACTTGGAGACAGTGTTAGGGTAATTAATAACCAATTTATTTATTAGGCTATCTAATAATCAATTTATTATTATCTATTACCTATCAACTTATTGATAGGTATTAGATTCTCTCAGTAGCCAAAGACACTTAATGGAAACACTAAAAGACAGAGAAAGAGAGAGAGAGACAGAAAGAGAGAGAGATAGAGACAGACAGACACAGACACAGAGAGACAGAGAGATTTTAGAGGGAATATTCTTGACTAGAAAAATTACCTGTGATTGGTGAACATTTAAATGAAAAAGTGGACTAGAAGACCAGCTCCTCCTCCTAAGAATTGGTCTTTGGTCATAAAACTCAGCTACCTTCAGCAATCTGAACAGAAGAATCCATCTCCACCTATTCCATTCTGGTTGGTTTTCTGCTTATGAGGTTGATTATCCTAAACTCCAGTAGAGGCTTAAGAGGACATTTCATTGTGTTGAGGCAGAAATTAAATTCTGTTTACACTATAAACATAAATAAGGTCACCTAGTTGGGTGGGATCCTGCCCAAGATGGAGGTGCATGTACCCCAAGGATTAAGGCAATCTTCTTATCAGTTATGCCCTTCAGAGACTGGCTTACTTACCTAAAGAAGCTGATCCCTAAATGATGAAATTTTTAAAAAGAAGAAAGAAAAGACTGCAATGTGATTTAATAACTGATTATTAATGTAATAGAAAATAAACATTTCTCTCAGATGACACAAAAGTGGTCTTGACACTTAAATCAGTTAGAGCCAAAACAAAAAAAAAAAAGAAAACTATAGACCAATATTTAATGGAAAATTTATATAAAATATTTACAAGGATACCATAGGAATGTTATGCATTGTGAACAGGATATATTTATACCAGAAATGAAGTTCTACCTCAAAATTTTAAAAAAGTAAACATAATTTAGGGGCAGTGAGGTGGTGCAGTAGATAGAGCACCAGCCCTGAAGTCAGGAGGACCTGAATTCAAATGTGATCTCAGACACTTAATATTCTCTAGCTGTGTGATCCTGGGCAAGTCACTTAACCCCAATTGCCTCAGCAAAAAAAAAAAAAAAAAGAAAAGTAAACATAATTTTAACCATGTTAATAACAAAAACAACAAAATATATGATCATGTTAATAGATGTAGAAAACCTTTTTATAATAAAAGCAATTCATTTTAAAAAAGAACAAAAAAATCATAGGAATAAATGGAGCATTCCTTTAAAATGATAAAAAGCATCTATGTAAAACCATGAACTAGTGCTGTTTGTAGTTGGGATAAACTAGAGGCCTCGCCATTAAAATCATAAAATTAAAACTAGGATGTTTCTTGTCCTCATTACTATTCATTACAGAAGAGTGTTAGAAATTCTAGCTATGACAATCATACACACACACACACACACACACACACACACACACACACAATGAAGCAATAAGCTCAGGCAAAGAGGAAACAACATTCCTTTATTTTTCAGATGGCAAGATATTTTGCTTGGAGAATCCTAAAAAGTCAACTAGAGAACTAATTGAAAACACTTCAGCTTACTTAGAGAATATAAAATAAACTTAGACAAATAGTCAACATCTTGTATATTACAAACAAAATCTAGCAGATTGAGATAGAAAAAAAATCATTTAAAATAACTACAGATAATATAAAATACTTTAGCATCTATCTGACAAAACATACATAGGAACATACATATGAACATAGTTACAATATATTCTTTACACAAATATGATCCAAATAATTGGAGAAATAGTAATTGCTTATGAGTAGGCTGAACCAATTTAATAAAAATGACAATACTACCTAAATTAGGTTACTTCTTCTATACATTGTTATTGTCATACCATTCAAACTAACAAGGTATTATTTTATAAAGGTAGAAAAATAATTTTAAAATATATAGTGTAGTATGGATATCCATACTACACTATATATTTTAAAATTATTTTTCTATATAAAATTATATGCATGTATACACAAGAATATATACACACCTGTTTTTAGAATATACATACACACTGGGACATGACTAATATGGGAATTTCATATGTGTGTGTATGTGTGTGTGTATAATTTTTATGGGTGTCATTTTCCTTGCTTTTTTTCAGTGAGTCAGGGAAAGGATAGAAAGAGAGAAAATTCAAATTGAAATTAAAATAAAATTGAATTAAATATATTTTTTAAAAGTTGGATTAACTTATTCATAATGCAGATTTAAGATTTTATACAGTCCAATTGGAATTCTGAAAATCCCTTTCCATGACCATATAGTTTGTATGTTCACAACATCATAAATGAATATGAAATAGATGTTTAAGTATACCATGAAAAACCCATCAGAATATATGAATATGTGTGTGTTTAAAGGCTTATAACAGTTGCATTTTTCTACTTCAATATGTTTGTTTAAAAAATGTAATCTTCACTCCCCATCTCCAATTCTTCCCATAAAGCTTTACCATTAGTATTTCCAGGAAATATACTGACAACATCAATGGTTCCCACCTAGGATGTTGAAACATTGAGATGTGCTGCTCACTCCCTCTCCCCACTCCCCAGTCATTACATAATATTTATTTTCTTTCCTGTTGATTCTAAATTCCTGAAATTCTAAATTTCATGGGTTAAAGTATATAAGCAAAAAGTAAACTTTTAAAGGAATCCAGGAATATCCTAGCCACATAGATTTTGGTTAGTGCTTGGTTTTAACATGCAAAAATTCACTGGGCATTTCCTGTATTTTAAAGATTTCCCTTCTCACCAAATTACTTTTCTATTAAAAAAATACAAAAACAGTTGCAGTGTACTATGATGTTTATGAATATTGATACAATAAATATTTGATGAATACATTTTACCAGTAAGTACTTCATCTATCATGGAATCAGGATAATGTGGTGAAATGGAAAGAGCCCTGGTTTTGAAGTCAAAACATGTGGGTTTCAATCCTACTTCCACCCTTTAGGACAGTGTGACCTCGAGCATGTCATTTGAATTAGTCAACATTTATTAAGCACCTACTATTTGCCAGACACAGTATTGAGCAGTGGAAATATAAAAAGAGGAAAAAAAAAAAGACAAAACCTCTCAAGGAGCTCAGAAATTGTTGGACTTGGGGGGGGGGCTCTGAGTTTCTGGGGGCATAGATTTAAGGTTGCAAGGCACCTTAGAAATTATCTACTTCAGCTCTGGAAAGATCTTTCATAAAAAATAGTGGGCACCGTCTGCTTTCAATCAAGGCATAAAGGGGAAGAGAAAGGGAGTATGTGGGAGGTAAACTCTGACATTTTCCTCTTGGCTAAATTGGCTGACATACTTTTTTAGAGTAATGGCATTTGCTTAACTCCTAGTCCTTGTGGCCCCCAGGCAGAGGAGGTTGTGGGCCTTTTCCTCTGCGGTTTGAAGAAGGTTGGGATGATGGTAATACAATGGGCACTGAGCTTGGAGTGCAAGAACATGAGTTTAAAAATTGCCTAGTGTAGTATTCTGGACATTGCAAATAAAATGAATGTCTTCTAATAAATAATGATAGGTAACATAGGCAAGCATGGGAGAATATATGTGTATATGTGTGTATGTGTATACACACACACACACACACATATATTTGAATTTGAATTCTTGGGACATATATACTAAAGCTGGCCACATATTATATAGGTAACCTTGGACTAGTTCTGCCTTAGCTTCCTCAGCTGTAAAATTCTAAGAGGATCTTTTTTGTTTTGTTGTTGTTTTTTTGCTGAGCCAGTTGAGATTAACTAATTTACCCAGAGTCACACAGCCAGGAAATGTTGAGTATCTGAGGCCAGCTTTGCACTCAGGTCTTCCTGACTTCAGAGCTGGTGCTTTATCCACTGCACCAACAAGCTGGCCCAATCTTTGACATCCTTTCAGCTAGAAGTGTTTTGCTCGATATCTTCTCATTCATTTCCCTTTCGTTCTCTTGATCTGGGTCTGGTAAAAGAGAATGAAAAATCCCAGGCTCTTTTGCCATATGATGAAGTTGGGTTGGACACCCAACTTGGGAAACAGTTCCATGTATCCTTGTATTCCACTGCACTATTCCTGTGGGCTTTAGTAAATTGTGGCAAAATGTACCTTATGATCATCTAAAAAGGGAATTAAGATAGAAAGTTTAAAGTAATCACCTTCTGAATTTATCTTTTTTGATGATTCTTACTAGATCTTAGAATCTAAGTAGTCATTTATTGATAGAGCTCTAAAGTACATGTTAAACAGAAAAAAATAGAATGTATGCATGTGTGTGGAAGATGTATATATGAATGGGTACATATGTAGGATATGTATGCATGCATGTACATTTACATGTACAAATCACATACTATAAAAGTATACACATAGAATATATACATAGAGCATCACAGGTGGTTCCATAGAAATGTACAATGTATAGAAAACTAGATGGATCTTCAACTCCCAGCCCTAATGTATGCATACTGATGCTGAGATTCAGAATTCTCTTGACCTCTTTGTTAAAGTACAGTTTTGGTGTAGAAACATGTTCATTCATTTTAACTCAGTTGGAAACTCCTATTTAGCACTATGGGTGTGTATGTATATATGTACACATATACATATATATACATATATATGTATATATATATATATACACACATACAAGTATATATATTTTAAGTTTTATATAGATTGTATATTTTAAGTAACTATATAGGTGATTCAGTGATTATAGTGCTGGGTTTGAAATCAGAAACATTCATTTTCCTAAATTCAAATATGATCAATGATACTTACTAACTGTGTGACCCTGGGGAAGTCACTTAACTCTATTTGTCTCCATTTGCCCATTTGTTAAAAATGAACTGGAGAAGGAAAAAGCAAACTATTTCAGTATCTTTGTCGAGAAAACCCCAAATGGAGTTGTGAAGATTTGGACACTAACAAAATTGAATTACAAAATATATCAAGCATATAAAACATTTATTATTATTTAGAAATACTTGCAAAAGTGTATATGTATAGACATAGAGATAGTATGTATATTTGCAAAGATATATTGACATATAAGGACTAAGTCAGGCTGTGATTGGAATATTGTAACAGGATGTGATACATTGTAGTACAAGTGGAACCTGGCTTCATCCTGTTCTCTACAATGTTGCTGTAGTAGCTTATCTCCCCTTTGATAACTCTAAATCATCACAGGATAATTTTTAAAGAAGGTGACAACTTTTTCATGGGAAGTTTCCTGGAGGCAGGGAAACATCAGCTCACTGATAGTCTGGCGTAAATTCTCTTTGCCTGGATTAATTTTCAAGCTTGAGTTTCATTTTATTCAGCTTGTCTGGAATTTAGTTTTGAGCAAGATATATTGATAAAAACTAGGCTTGTTTTTTCCCTCTTTTGGTTAGAAAAACTGGAATGAAATCAGAAGGAGACATCTAGATGCTTTAGAAAGATTAGCTGAGGTTTTTTGAGGAAGGGAAAGAATGGGAAAAAAATTGGACTGGAGATTGAGTCTTGCCTATATGTAGATTTTTTTCCTCCTGAGTTCAATTGAGTTCTATAAGCATTAACTAAGTGCCTACGTTGTGCCAAGGTCTGTGCTAGGCTAAAAATACAAAAACAAAATGTACCCTTCCCCTTCTCTGAAGAAGCTTATATTCTGTGACTCTGCTATTCTCTTCAATACAATGATCTAAGGCTACTATGAAGGATTTAGGATGAAAAATACTGTCCATACACAGAGAAAATCTGAAACTCAAAGTTTTAAAAACAAATGTTAAAAAATGTTTTACATGTAGTTTGGAAAAAATATAAATAAAATATTTTAAAAGAAGCTTACAGTATGGAGTAGTAGATATAATATTCATATGGATCTATAAATTCAAAGTAATTTCAGGAGAGAGGTGGTGAGCCCTAACAAACTAGGCAATTGGGGACAATTTCTTGTCTGATATAAGGAGGAAAGAATGTATTGCAAGCTTGAGGGACAAAATCATGGGGATGGGAAATGACAAACTTAGATGAATCACTTGTGTATCAATTTGACTGGAATGTAGAGTAAATGGATTGAATAAGCTGAAGTACCTGGGAGTTTGGTGGTAGGTAGAACATGCTGGATTGCCAGTATCAGGTTGAGAATTATGGATTTTATCCTTAAATTAATAGGGACTCACATTTTTATCATGGTAGTGTGATGGTCAGACTTATGTTTTAGGAATATATATTTGGTAGCTGCATTGAAGATGGACTGGAGATCCCAATTTGATAAATGGTCAAAGGATATGAACAGACAATTTTCAGATGATGAACTTAAAGCCATCTATAATGATATAAAAATGTTCTAAATTACTATTGATTAGAGAAATGGAAATTGAAACAACTATGAGATACCGTGTGGTTCTTCTCAGTGATTCAGTGATCTAAAGCAATCCCAATAAACTTTGAACAAAACAAAACAAAACAAAAAAAGGTCATCTACATCCAGAAAAGGAGACTGAGTGTAAATCAACACATGCTATATTCACTATTTTTTTAATCTCTCCTATGGTTTTTCCCTTTTGCTCTGGTTTTTCTCTCCCAACATGATTCAAAAAGCAATGTGTATTAAAAATAAATAAATTTACTAGAAAAAAAGAAGATGAATAGAAATTGCAAGCATCAAAATCAATTAAAAAGTTGCTGAAATTCTCTAGGTAAGAAGTTATGAGTTACACTAGAAGATAAACTCTGATGCTCCTTAGTACTTTGAGGACTACAATTCAATGACCAGAAAATCCTGAGGAGTCCTCCCTTTTAAACTTAATATTTCATGAATTTCTATAAATTGTTGCCAAAATTTTACATTTTATTTCTGAGTCTCTTCAGTTTTCAGGGCCTCAGTTGTCTTATCTAAGAAGGAACTTGAACTATATATTATCTCAGGTTCCTTCTATCTGTAGATCTGTGGTTCATATGTTCCAGTGTAGCATTAATGCTACTACATTTTATAATATATATATATATATATAAATATGTATATGTACATATACATATATATATATATCAAATATATATATTCAACTTGTCTTTTTCCCCAGAGGAAATAATTTTATAAAGCAGCAAGATTTCATCAGTAAAGAGAAACAAAGCATCATGCTAATCACAAACTGGCTTTACAATAACCAAGTTCCTAATTACTGTCTGCACGAAGAATATTCTGAAAGTAATGGAGAGCTTTTCACAAATAGTATATAGTCAGGACCACTTATTCTTGACACCAGAATGTCGTTTCTTTTGAGAGCCAATGTGACAGGTCAGAGGAAAAGTGTGATTGGTTTATTTAGGTAATTCAAAATAGAATCTGCAAAGAAGCATTAAGAAGAATATTGTTAAATAATAAATCCTATCAACCCTGAATAACTCTGTAATTATTAAGTTTTTATTACTTATCACTTACTAATGTGACTATGTAAGTCACTTTTTTCCCCCCTGGGCCTCAGGTTTCCTCACTACTAAAATGAGGAAGTTGGACTTCATGTATTCTAAGGTTACTTTGATCTCTATAGCTACAAATCTACTCTGATTCAAATAAAGCATACCTTGTTCTAGCCCTCCACTAAAATTATAGAAAGAATTCAAGAGTTGGGGATTTGGAAGGGGCTTTATCAGCTACTGTCTAGTTTAATAAATACCTGAAAAAAGAATCCCTACTATAAGATAATATAAGTAATGATAACAACAGCAAACATTTAAATATGTCTCTGGCTAAGCCATTTACCCCTTTTTGCCTCAGTTTCCTCATCTGTAAAATGAATTGGAGAAGTAAATGACAAACTACTCCAATATCTTTGCCAAGAAAACTCCAAATGTGGTAAAAAAAGTTAGATATGACTGAAAAGTAACTGAACAACAACAAAAATAATAAATATCATATTCAAAAAATTTATTCATGTCAGGATTTTCCCCTTATCTTTTTCTTTTTGTTTATGTCATGTTTATTTCACATTTACCTTATGTTAGATTGACTTCTTATATGATTTCTTCAAGAGGCCAGGTCCCCTGCAGGGAACCTTGTTAAAACCCCATTCCAAAAATCTTGCTTTGACCATCACTTTTTTAACCTGTAGTTGACCTTCCTTTCACTTAAATGAAATAACGTGGTCAGTCTATGCAGCCAAGACAACATATGCACTCCCTGGTCCACTAGGGCTGCTTGCTGAGTGAGTGCCAGGCTTTAAGCAAGCCTAATTCCACTTTCCCAGGACTTGATTTTCTCACCTGTAAAGCAGTAGAGCTGTAAGGGATGAACTTTAAGGTCCCCTCCAGCAGGAGAAAATCCTGTGATACTCAGATCAAAACAGGCTCCTGCCTTTCACTTATTAGCTTTACAATGCTATTTTCTTCACTGCATCTTTAATCAAGGGAAAGGCTTTGTGTTCTTTCTTTGGAGAGAAGCTACAGATCCGCAGATATAGAAGGATGAAGTTGGGGAGCTGGGATGGCTTTGCCTGGAACCCTGGGAATAACTATTAAATAATAGAAGAAGGCAGGAAGATCAAAGGCCTGGCAGCCCTGTAATGCCTGAGTCAGAAAGCAGTGAAAACCTCCCTAATTTGGAATAATTGGTGCAAAATCCAGTCTGAATTAAAAACTCGATTTCTTTAGATATTGTCTTTTTTTTTAGCATAAATGTGTGCATACACAAGCACACACACATACATACACACATTCATAAAGTGCTTCCCAGTAGAGATTTTGCCAACAGACTTTAAAGAATACATAGGAATCAAACACTTATACTCATATGTACTAAGCAGATTGTGTTTTGGAAATATTTGCTACTTGAATGCTGAAAATCAAGTCTTTTTAAATAGGTTAACCTCCTCAAATTTTATCTATTCTATTCCTCTGGGTTATGGAGTACTTCCTGCTTTCAGTTCTCACCCATGGACTATGATCATGCTCAGCCTGTGCTTGAATTATACAAGTATCCTGAATTCTTAATCAATAGCATTTGAATCATTGAGTTTCAGAATTATTCCCCTTCTTCCCCTCCAGCTCCTGTTATGTTTTGAGGATAAAGCTAAGGACATTTCTCAAATGGACCATCAAGGAACCAGTATTCTATTCACTGGGCAGTGATCGCTTCATACTGAAACCTGATCAGAGACCTGTCTTGATCATTTGTCCACCTAAGACAATTAGCTTTTAGGGTAGAAATTGGCAGGATAGGGCAGTAGATGAATGGAAAGCTAGGAAAGAGTTTACCTGGGATGGATCTCCAATCAATGGGGTGACGTCTTGTTTTCTATCATTCTTTTAGGCACTCTTGTTTTTAGATATGGAAAGGGGAAAGTATTGGCAGAAACCTGTAAATGTCAGCACCAGGGTATAAGCCCTGATTGCTTTACAATAGGTACAACACTGAGCAGAAAGACACATCTAGAAAAGAAGCTGATCTGGATTTTTAGAATGCTGAAGAGATTTGTTTTAGCTGCAGTTGAAATTATGTTAATGTTTACCAAAGTAGCACTTTATTTTTTCTCCTCTTTTTTTCTTCTGCAGGGTATATAGCAGGAGGGAATTGGATTCTCCTCTGGGTATTTGTCCTTACTACAAAGTAGCTTACCATTCCTTGCTCTTTTTGTTTTTTTAATGCAGAATTTCTGCTGAACTGAGGATAAAAGTGGGTGGCAGAGTCTTTGTGAATCTTAATGCTTTTGACTTTGAATAGCCTATCCTGAGGTTGATCTTTCATTCTGATCATGATGAATTTTCCTATTTCATCTCTGTATGGGGACTTAGTTGCAGCTCTGAGCTTTCTTTGAATTAAATCCACAAACTGGGATCTTTTAGCATGTGTTTTTTTTTCCCCTTCCTTTTTTGAAGGTTCTTATCTTGGAAAATAATCCATAACCACTGATCCTGGACTCTTATTTTTCTGTTGTAAAGATACATTCTGGAGCTTTAGCTCACCAGAGCTCATGGGGAGAAATCATAGCTCTTGTCATTATTTTCCCTCCTGAGGGTGACTGTGCGAGGCTACTTTATTGACAGAAGTGATGGAAGTTTCTCCCTCACTCCTTCCTTTCTTCTCCCTCTCCCTGTCTTTCTCCTGTCTCCTTCCCCTCTCCTCCACATCTTCCCTCTTCATATCTCCCCTCTATCTGTCTCTTCTCTCCTCCCCTGCCCCCTCTTGTCTATTACTCCTCCTCTTAATATGATTTTGACTCTTTGGATTCTGTATACCTCTTTAACACATTGTCAATTTCCACTGATTCAGGCCAGTCCCAATAACCATTGCATGTTGACTGTGCTGGCAGACTGAACTCACTTATTGACTCCAGGAGTGCATTTATTTTGAGACATTTATTTATCTATTGTAGAAAAATCCTGATTGAGAGCAGGTCCTAGCTGAAATTTAGTACTGAAGAGAAAAGGTTACCAAGTCACTTACAGAACTTTGTTTGACTTTGCTTATAACCCACCTTGAGGATCAGTCAGGGCAACTGAATGGCATCCTGGCTCTGGCTTTGCAGCTGCATGCAGGTCTGGCTTTAGATGCCATGTGTCACCTTCCCACCTGGACCTCTATTTCTTCATCACTAAAACCAGTGGGCTGGAGCAGCAGATCTCCTAGGGAGACAGCTTCTGGGATTCCTTCCCATTGAAGAACTGCCAATAGGGCTTCCCAGGGGCCATCACATCCAAAGGTCTTCAGAAGAGCTCTCTCCTGCCTGTTTTGGAAGAGGTTCTTGGCAAACCACCTTTACCTCCAAGTATTTCCTGGGCTTAAACCTTACTGTACTTGTGGCCCTAAAGGGCCCACAGCACCTGCTAGTTTTAATGACTCATTTCATTTTTTACTTTATTTCTTTACTTAATTATTATTTTGTTTTTTCTTATTATTTTTATATTATTTTAAACTATTATATAATATATAATTTTTATTATTTTATATGCTTTATTTACATAACAGTACTCACTCTGTATACCACACTCTATGATATTAATAATATATATTTTGCTTAATTAGATATGTCATACCTTGCTCATTTATTTGTAGACCCCTTTAGTATGGAAACCTCTTCATCATTGTTATTAATCATCACTTTCCTTACTACCATAGTTATGGGGACCACAGCAATTGCTACTGCTGCTGCTACTGTGACTATAACCATAGCTTCTAGCTAATATTTATATAGTTTTTACTACCAGTAACTGTGTTAAGCACTTTACAATTAGTATCTCATTTGATTTTTCACAACAACCACTCAATGTAGGTGCTATTGTTATCTCACTTTACAGATGAAGAAATGGAGACTAAGTGGTTTGCACAGAATCACACAGTCTATTAAATGTCTGAGATAAGATATGAACTCAGATCTTCCTGATTCCAGGCCTGGTGCTCTATCCACTGTTTTACTTAGCTTCCCCCTTCTACCACTACTACTAATTCTTACTATTTCTGCTAATTTATTATTAGTACTTCTAATAAATACTTCAACAATTTATTGTTATTGGTAGTGATAGTAGTAGTAGTTGTACTAGTAGAAGTAGTACTAGGAGTAGGAGTAGGAGAAGTAGTAGAAGAAGAAGCAATAGTAGTAGTAGTAGTAGTAGTAGTAGTAGTAGTAGTAGCAGCAGCAGCAGCAGCAGCAGCAGCAGCAGCAGCAGCAGCAGCAGCAGCAGCAGCAGCAGCAGCAGCAGCAGTAGCAGCAGCAGCAGCAATAGTAGCAGTAGCAGGTGCAGTAGCAATGGTGGTAGTGGTGGTGGTGGTGATGGTGAAAGTACTAGTAATGGTGCTGGCAGTAATTATTACTTGCAGAAACAGAAATTGGGAGTGTCCAGCCAAGAGATGATTTATGAGAAGCTTGATAACTGTTTCAGGTATTTAGAGGATTGTCATGTTAACGAAACCCATACGCACAGAAGGAAGCCTGTCCAAGAGATGCTCCAGGGTGAAAAGGGCCTAGGTACTAAAGGAAATTTCAAATTGAGAAGGCAGCTAAGCTTTGGTAGCCAAATCCAGAGAGTTAGACACATGGAGGGAAGCAGTATGTGGGTGGGTGGAGGAAGAAGTATGTCAGGCAGGCCTGCCTCCAAAATGGAGGTCTCCAGAAAAAAAAACTCAACAAAGGAAAAGGGACCAGTTTGGTGGAAATACTTCCCCGACCCTGCACAGCATAAGACTCTCATTCTGATATTAGTTGGATTGTAGAATTAAATTGTATTTTCTAACTCAGAGTGTAACATCAATTAATTGCATGTTGTTTCCATCATTAGAATTTAAACTCCTGAGGATTGGGACTGTGCTTTCTTTGTACTGCTTTTTACAATGCCTGGCATCTGATAGATACTTAAGAAATGCTTGGTTACCCTCTAACAATCTTTGGCCTTCCTCTAATACTTAGCAGAGCCTGACTTGATAAGACAGCCTCAACTTGGTTTTGTTTGTCAATTTGCTTGGACTTTATTTTCTGTGCTTTAAATTCTAGTTATTTCTACATGCTTCCTAGCCCTTTCCTAGACTATAAGTTTCATGAAGTCAGGTTATACTCATTTAAACTTTATATTTCTCCACACCATGTTTCCTACACACCATTTACATAGATTTTAGCAAATGACTAGGCAGTTTATCCTTGTAGTGAAAATGAAGAAATGTGGATTACTTTTAACTAGTCTGCTAGCATTTAAGTACCTACTCAGTACTTAGCATTGTGTTAAATCCTTGGGATACTAAGAGAGGGAATAAACAATCCCTTCTCTCTTGAGCTCCTAATCTGATGGGGGAAATTGCAATCTGGTGGATTAGGCACTTGTTGAATGTTATAACCTGTTTTAGTTAGCTATCAGCTAATGGTGATTTCTAGTGATAGATCCTATGGATCTGTTCTCAGTCTGCTAAATGGTTTTTGTTAATCATCAATCAATAAACATTTATTAAGAACCTAAATCAGTGACTTGGATGATGGCATAGAGGACATGCCTAATGAATTTGTAAGTGAAACAAAGCTGGGAGGGACAGCCATTGCATTTAGTGATAGGGTCAAGATCTTAAAAAAAATTAACTGGCAAGAAAAATGGGATTAATCTAAATGAAAACACCAATCTAGGAATATATATGAAGTCCTATGCTAGAGTTTAAAAAAAAAAAACAATGTCATTGGGATGATATGACAGTCAAGAAAACCAATATAATATATACCAATATATAATCTTTGGGTACATCAAGAGATTCATGGGGGCTTATTGCATTCTTCCCTAATCAGTGCAGGCTCCTTGATAAGATTGTGATTGGGTTTCCTCTTATCTGAGTTCTTTAAAAAGGAGGGCCTTAAAGGGGTAGTTTATTTGTGCTGTTGAAGAGTGAATTTGGAATTAGCTAAGGAGGTCATTTAGCTTTAAGATTGCTCAATTTTCTTTGTTGAATTCATTGATAGGTAACTAATGATGTTGCTGCCAAGAGTCTTTTTTTTTAGATGATACATGTACATTAATTTTCCATATAAGTCATGTTGGGAGAGAAAAAATCAGAATAAAAGGGGAAAACCATGAGGAAAAAAATACAGAAAAAAAGCTGAAAATAGTTTGCTTCAAATCTGCATTGTCTCCATAGTTCTGTCTTTGGATACGGATGGCATTCAAAAATTATTAGAATTGCCTTGGATCACTGAATTGCTGAGAAGAACCAAATCTATCATAGTTGTTTATCACAAGATCTTGTTGTTTCTCTATACAATGTTTTCTATGTTCTGTTTCCTTCAAACAGCATCAGTTCATGCAAATCTTTTTAGGCTTTTCTAAAATCAACTTGTTCATCATTTCTTATAGAACTATAATATTCCATTACCTTCATATACCATAACTTACTTAGCCATTCCCCAACTGATGGACATCCACTCATTTTCCAATTCCACAAAAAGAGTTGCTGCAAACATTTTTTGCACATGTGGGTACTTTTCCTTCTCTAATGATTTATTTGAAATATAGATCTAGCAGTTGTTGTCAAGCATGTCATTCAATCTTTCTTCCAAGGATTTTTTTGAAGTATTACATCAAAAGCCATTTTGGATCTCCAGAGAAGATAACCCAAATGCTAAGTGCTGGGGTTACAAAAAGAGGCAAAAAACACTTATAGACCTCAAGCAATTCACAGTCTAATAGGGGAGGCAACAAGCAAATATACTCAAGATAAACTAAAAATAATGAATGCCAGAAGACTAGAGCTAAAAGGATTGTAAAAAGCTTCCTGAAGAAGCTGAGATTTTATCTGGGACTTAAAGAAAACCTGCAAAGTCAGGAGTCAGAGATGAGGAGAGATAGCCTTCCAAGCACTGGGACAAATAGAGAAAATGCCTGGAGCAGAGAGATCATGTGAATTCTTCCTAGACCTTGGAAGGCAGTAGATAGTAAAGATCAAGACATAAGAAAACTAGAAAGGTAGGAGGGAGCCTAGGTTATGAAAAGCTTTGAATTCCAAACAGAGGGTTTTGTATATGATGCTGGAGGCAATAAAGAAGAAATGGGGTTATTGAGGAGAGGACATGACATGGTTTGATGTGGGTCTCAGCTTTAGGAAATCACTTTGGTAACAATGGAGAATGAATTGAAATAGGGAGAAACTTAAAACAGACTGACCCTCCAGCAGAGTCAGAAGAGAGAGCAGGAAATGTTTAAGAGATTTGTTTTTGCAGTGGTAAAACTGATGAATTTTGGTAACAGATTAAATATGGAGGATGAGAGATAGTGAAGAATTGAAAATAAATCCAATGTAAGAAGGCAAAGAAACTGGGAGAGTATTGTTGCCCTCTATACTAGTAGGAAACATGGGGGTGAGGACTAAGGAGAAAGATGGCAAGTTCTGTTTTGAACATATTGAGTCTAAGATGTCTATTGGACATTCAGTGTGAGATGTGAAATGGAGATCAACAGAGAGGTTGGGTAAAACTGTGCTGAGAACTATCAGCATAGAGTTGATAATTAAGTCCAGGAGTGATCAGAAGGGTGAGAGGAAAAGCAGGAGAAAGTGGTATCCCAAAAACCTAGAGAGAAGAGAGGATCAAAGAGGAAGCAGTAAACAGCAGTATAAAAGGGTGTTGAGAAGAGAAGCAGAATGAGGACTAAGAAAAGACCATTGTGGGCTAGCTAAGTGGCACAGTGGATAGAGCACCAGCCCTGAAGTCAAGAGGACCTGAGTTCAAACCTGGTCTCAGACATTTAATACTTCCTTAGATGTGTGACACTGGGCAAGTCACTTAACTCCAATTGCTTCAGCCAGAAAAAAAAGGCCATTGATTCAGCAACTAAGAGATCATTGGTAATTTTGGAAAGAGCTGTTTTAGTGGAGTGATAATTATATTGATTTATTGATTGGAGGTGATTTCCACTAATAAGACCCATAGAACTGATTTGTTTTTTTTTCCAGTGACTTGGTTGAAGCTAGAGAGGACAGTCTATTGGATTGTAGATGATATATAGTTGATGACAGCAAACATTAAGTGATAGTGTGAGGATCTCTGTATGTGTCTGTCTCTCTGTCTCTCTGTTTTTCTCTATCTGTCTCTCTCTCTGTCTTTGTCTCTGTCTCTTTTTCTCTCTGTCTCTGTTTCTGTCTCTGTCTCTCTCTCTGTCTCTGTGTGTGTGTGTGTTTTTGTGTGGTTCTTTATCTCTGTGTCTGTCCATCTCTTTCTGTCTCTGTCTCTGTGTCTCTCACACACATAGAGAAACAAAAAGAAAGAGGGAGAAAAACACACATCACATATATACACATACAAACATTATATATGAAGGGGGGAGTAAGGAAGACAGGGAAAGAGCTATTGGAACAATCATTTCCAAATATTGAAAAAAATAAATTTACTTCCTTTCTGCATTCATGTTTGAAAAAGGAAATGGCAAACCACTCCAGTATCTTTGCCAAGAAAACTGCAAATGGGATCACAAAGAGTCTGGCAACAGAAACAACTGAACAACAACAAAAGTATACTTTAAAGAAAAAAAGCATGAGTCTTCCTAATTTGTCCAGGCTGGGAAGTACAGGTAGTGCTCTTGGTCAGATCCCAGTACTGATTGGCATGGAAGCTTTGATCTGTTTGCTTTTCACTGGAGACAAATTGACCCCACTTTAAGTGACATTGTGTACTCCTTGCTTCTGACAACACAGCAGATTGATGCTGAGCTTAGTATGGGTGCCTAATCTACTCTTAACCCATTGCAGCTCAGAAGTCCCAAACTCACGAGATCTGCATCTTCAGCCTCGCCGGTGCTTGGAGATCACCTTGTTAAAAATGATTTGGGCAATTATAGGACATGGCACTATATGTAGTCATTTGACACAGCTTTGAGACCATTTGGGATCCCTCCATCATCCAATAAATTACCTATCACCACATTACTGTTCCCTGAGCTCAAAAGTCAATCTCCTACTTCCATTCCTTTGTGTAGGCTAACCTTTTCCCCAGACCTCATCCTCTCTAAAATGTTTTCATACCTCCCTGCTACCTTTAGGATTCTTTGGGTATTTCAGGACTTCTATACCAGATCTTTTCTGGTGCACCTAGTTCTTAGTGTGATTTTCAAAAAAAAATTCTATTTACTTTATATATTGGTTATATTTAAATTTTCTGTGTGCATTTTGTTGTCTTCCTCTCCCCCCAAAAAAGGGTTTTGTGGGCAAGATCTGCTTTATTTTTGTTTCTGTATCCTTTGTGCCTGACTCAGAGTGGATGTTTAATAAATTCTTGCTGAATTCAACTGATTGAGAACTTTTTGCATAAACATTTTTCTGAGTCATAAGTTTAAAATTTTATAGTTTTCCTTACTCCATAAACTCTTGACAAAAATATTTGTCAATAAGCCATTTTGATTGAAAGGTGGTTTTATGATTTACTTTTGTACACTTTTTGGGGATAGCTCTGTTAATGTATTCAAAATAAGGTTTGTCCTTTGTTCTCGCATTTGTTTTCCCATTTTCTCCAGTTGTTAGCACTCTCCTTCCCTTTTAATATATCATTTTTGGATCAAAGATCTAGGCCTGGAAAGGGCCTGAAGGCAATCTAATCTAACTTCCTCATTTGCAGATGAGGAAAATGAGACCCAGTGAGGTTAAGAGACTTACTTGCCCAGTGTCACACAGTTAGTTAGAGGTATAGGATCAGAGATTTTATATTCAGACAAACCTTTCAAAGCTATGTACTGAAAATGTCTCATTTTGCCAGTAAGGAAAATGAATCCCAGAGTCTTGTCCAGGATCCCCCAACTAGGTAAGGTCATAGCACCAGAGATTTCATAGCCAAAAGAACCTTTAAGAAGCTCTGAACAGCAGTCACCTCATTTTTCCAGGTGAGGAAGCTCAGATCCTGTGAGGAAAATGTCTGGGCCAAAGTCACATAAATGACTCCTTTGTATTTACTTTGACTATTTAGCAATCTCCCCTCCATTCTATTCACCAGTAGGATATTGGCTTCTTGACCACAAAGATTTTTTGTTTTGTTTTTGTTTTAGTCTCTGGGACCCAAGCACTTAACATTTAGTTCATGGCAATCAGGAGTTGCTTAATACATATGTATTGAATGGAATTGACGTTCCTTGCATCTTCTCTAAAAACCTCCCATAGCATTTTCCTCCCTAATTTTCCCAGGCTGGAAGTACAGGTAGTGCTCATGGTCAGGCCAGTAGTATATAAAGCAGTCTTTGTCTTAACATAAAAAGACAAAGGCAAATAATCCAGAATTCAGGGACTCATTTAAAGCATTCATCTTGACTGTAGAAATTTGGGCCATAGTACGGATCTATTAAAAGCTGGGCATGGCCAAAGCGCTATCAAACTGGGCATACCCTTTGATCCAGTAGTGTTTCTACTGGGCTTATATCCCAAAGATATCAGAGAAAGGGACCCACATGTGCAAAAATGTTTATGGCAGCCCTTTTTGTAGTGGCAAGAAACTGGAAACTGAATGGATACCCATCAATTGGAGAATGGCTAAATAAGTTACGGTATATGAGTGCTTTGGAATATAGGATCATTTTAGAGAGTCCTGGAGAGACTTATAGGAACTAATACCAAGTGAAGTGAGCACACCAGGAGATCATTGTACATGGAAACAACAAGATTATCAGCTCTGATGGACATGACTGTTTTCAACAATGAGATGATTCAGGTCAGTTCCTATGGTCTTGTGATGGGGAGAGCCATCTGTACCCAGAAAGAGGACTGTGGGAATGGTGGATCGCAAAATAGTAGTTTCACCTTTTTTTGGATGTTGTTTGCTTGCATTTTGTTTTCTTTCTCATTTTTTTTCTTTTTGACCTGCTTTTTCTTATGCAGCATGATAATTATAGAATTATGTATAGAAGAATTGCATATGTTTAACATATATTGGATTACTTGCTGAGGAGGTTGGGGGAAGAAGGGAAATTTGGAACATAAGGTTTTTCAAGGGTTAATGTTGAAAAAATTACCCATGCATATGTTGTGAAAAGAAAAAGCTTTAATAAAAAAAAAAAGAAAGAAAGAACTGGGCATGGGGGAGGGTGGCGCTGAGTACAAGTGTTGAATGCCTTTTGTTTGGAAAATCTTATGTCAGTGAAGTTTCTCAGCTATTTTGAGATCACATTTATCCCCACTGAAATATACAGCCTGTGAGGATCTCTTACCTGACAGTGTTTTCATTTGAAAGAGACAAAATAATAAAGCCAGAGTGAGAACATGCTCATTTCCTCATGACTTGGGCTTCTTGATTCCAACTGTCACCCATTTTTCCAGGGTAAATGATGGTGCTTCATAGCACATTTTTTTAGCTGACAACAGCAACAAGGAACAGGCACATACTCATTCTCCAAAGGAAGATATGGAAGTTATTATTATTATTCTTCAGGGCAGTAAGAAATTTATTTTTTTTAATTTTTAAAAAGAGTCAGGTTTTGATTTTTGTGGAGCCTTAAAGCTGAATTTTTAGTTACCTGAAGGTGTAGCATTTGACCCGTCAGTGAACCAGTTGGCGAAGGCCTTGAGTCCCAAAAGTGTAGTTATATGTCCAAAAATTGTAGTTTGCTAGAACCAGCCAGCAAAATAGCCTTAGGCCACTGAATCTGGTGCATAGTGTATAGAACATGAGTCCTAGAGTTAGGAAGACCTAAGTTGAAAACTGGCCTCAGCTCTTTAGCAGCTAATTATTTATCCTGTATTAGACACCTAAATAATAGCTAATAGCTAGTATTTATGCTGTTTATGGGTTAAAAAGCAATTTGCCTATATTATCTTATTAGGTATGCCTACCAACCATGAGATCAGTGCTAATCACTATCCCAGTTTTATGGATGGGGAAACTGAGGATAAAATGTTAAGTAACTTGTTCAAGGTCACATGCCTGGTAAATCTAGCAAGATCTGATTTCATATCTTCATTGCTCCAGGTCCAGTACTCTCTCTATTTAGTTGCTGGAATCTATAGTATAGCCTGTATTGAATAATATGAAATATGCACATGCATTTGCACACACAGAAACACACAGAAGATATACACACACATTGACCACATAGTGTGATAAGACTCATATTAAAAGATCTTGATGTTGCTAAAGATTGAAAGCAAAAAGTAAAGGGGACGGCAGAGGATGAGATGGATAGTAGTGTCACGGAAGTCTTGAACAGGAGTGTGTACAGACTTTAAGAGATAGCAAAGAATAGAAGGACCTAGTGTATTGGAGTCCATGTGGTCACAAAGAGTTAGAAATATATGAGTGACTGAACAACAAGATGATATACCCCTAATTTGAGTAAAATTAAAAACACTTTGAATTATTGTTCAATCATTTCCAACTCTCTATGACCCCATTTTGAGGTTTTCTTGATAAAGATATTGGAGTGGTTTGCCATTTCCTCTTCCAGTTCATTTTACAAATGAGGGAACTAAGGCCAAATGGGTTAAATGACATGTCTAGGGTCAGAAACTAGTAAACATCTGAGTCTGGATTTGAATGAATATGAGTCTTCCTTAACTGAATCTTCCTAATTCCAAACCCAGTGCTCTATTCACTGGACCAGACTAACTGATTGATTAAATCTTTGTGTCCCAGGCAAAAGGTCTGGAGAGCTTTTCTTTCATAAAGTCTTTGGTAGTTTACTTTACATCTCACAAGGGAGTGGGGAATAGGTCTCCCTGTGAGAAGTTTCTGGATATGTAAATAGAAAGTGTATCTTGCCAGTGATTCCTGATCCCCTTCTATGTTTGGCTACTCACTTACATAAGGACTTGACAACACTAACCACTGTTTAGGGTCCTTGAGATCAGATGGTTGAAAGAGAGAGCTAAGGCAACCAAATCCTTCTGCAGATTGTATGAAATTCACTAAAAGATACTTTGATTTCAGAATCAGAAGACTTCACTTCTTTTCTTAACTCTATTCTTCCAGTTAAGCATGTATTATGTGCTAAGCACTGTGCTACATCCTGGGCATACAAAGAAAGTAAAAACCAGGTCCACCACCCTTCCTCTTTTAAGGAGCTCAGCCTAATGAGGGAGGCAAGAGGCAAATCCCAGGTACAAATGAGATATAGGCAGCATAAATCAGATATAATCACTAGACAACAGGCCTAACATTAAGGGGCATTGCAAAAGCTTTTTGTAGAAGGTAGGACTTTAGGGAAGAAGCCAGAGGAAGCAAGAAGCACAGAAAGAGACATTGTTTCTTTTATTATTGTTATTTTTTTCTTTTGGCAAAGCAATCAGGGTTAAGTGACTTACTCAGGGTCACACATCTAATAAGTATCAACTGTCCGGGGCTGGATTTGAATTCAGGTCCTTCTGACACCAGGGCTGTTACTCTACCCATTGAGCCATCTAACTGCCCCTGTTTTCATTTTTTTTTTGCACTTGAAGCCCCAGTGCCTAGAACATTTAGTGCTTGAGAAATACTTGTTGAGTAATTGTTGATTGAATTCTAGTTAATGTCTAAGTTGCCTTTCCAGTTCTGTATCTGTTATGTCTGTAAATGGCTGCTATTGATGACAAAGGGGGAGTATATGTCAATTCTTAGATGGATCCATCTAATTTATCATAGATTAGAGCTAGAAAAGTGCATAGCAGTTATACAATTTAGGTTCCTTATCTTACAGATGAGGGAACTAAAGTTCCAGAGAAGCTAAACTAGCATTGAACATTTATTCATGTAGCAAATGTCAGACCGAATTTGAACCCAGGTGCTCTGACTGCCACTCTCATGATCTCTCTGTTGCATAAATCCGGAAATATAGTCAACTCTAAATTATTCATGCTATTCAAAATGTATAATGCTGCTGATAATGGAAAAGTACTGAACAATTTTAAAATTATTTATATTTTGGGGTTTAGAAATCATTAATTCCTTGTTTAGAACATTACATACAAGAAATTGGTTGAAGTGTTCAAATCATAGTCTAAACTTAGAACTTTTTAATTAAAAAAAAAACTTTGATTTTATTTTTAAATCATCTTAATTTCCATAGTATAGTTTTATCTTTCCTCTTCAAAGAGTCACATCTCAGAACATGGACAGAATAAAAGCAGTTCAATAAAATTTCCTAAAATGTGAACCATGGTTTATAGTATATGCAGTATTCTCTACCCACAGTCTCCCACCTATCTATAAGACACTTTCTAATTTTCCAAATCCTTTCCATTATTTTGTCTCACATGACCTTCTTAGTAGTTCCATAAGAAAGATTAGACAAATAGAACTTTCCCAGTTTTCATTTAAAGCATCTGATCCTAAGAAGTATTTAGTGATCCTAGAAACAATGAGGTGGTACAGCAGGAGGAGTACTAGACTTGGAGGTAGGAAGATCAGAATTCAAATCCTGTCTCAGACATCTTCTAGTTTTGTGAGCCTGGTCTAGTCATTTAATCTCTCTCAGCCTGTATCCTTATATGCAATATGAAGACTTGAGGATCACGTAAGATAACACATAAGATGCAAATTGTAAAGCCCTATGTAAATGTGGGCTATTATTTTTTCCATCATTGATTCTTTTAATATGAAGAACATTATTAGCACTAAGTATATAGTTTGTTATGAGAAGTATTTCTTGGTTTTTATCATAATAGCTTTTTTATTTTCAAAATATATGCAAAGAAAGTTTTCAACATTCACCCTTGCAAACCTTGGGTTCCATATTTTTCTCTCTCCCTTCTCCCTACCCACTTCTCACTAGCTATTATTACTTAATACCATCTATGTTAGCCACTATTGGTATATTGGAAAGAACACTGACCCCTAAACTCAGAGCATCCATGTTAAAACCCTTCCTCTGATTTTAGCTTCTTGTGTAACAAGTCACTTCAATAGTGTGGACCTCACTTTCTTTATCTGTCAGATGAACGTATTGTGCTAGTATTCCTTTCAGATCCTTTCCTGTTCCAAATCTGTGATATTATGAGAGAAGATCCTGTCATTCAATGTCGATTACACCATTCCTTATTTACCACTCCTGTATGCATTTTATCTTAACCATTAGAATATATCCTCTAATTGTGCATTTTTGTTTGAAAAATAGGGAGTGGGATGTGAGAGGGAACAGAAAAAAATTAACATTTGATCATTGAAAAAAACGTCATTCAAAAGATAATGTAAGCTTCCTCAGGATAGGCACATTCTCCTTGGTCTTTTATATACAGAACTCACTAAGTCTGCCTTTGTAGGGAGACAGGGGACTGCAAAAGGGGCTTCTTCAATAGAACTCCTTTAAAAAGCTGGGCCAGTTTTTGGAATAAGACCTGGGTTACCCACTGAAATGATCTGTTTTTTGGGGGAGAGGGGCTTGGCAATTGGGGTTAAGTGACTTGCTCAGTCACAAGCTAGTAAATGTTAAGTATCTGAACACAAATTTAAATTCAGTTTCTCTTGACTCCAAAGTGGATGCTCTATCCACTGCACCATCTAGCTACTCTAAGATGGTCTGCTCTTTTTAAACCAAACACTTTATAGGTAATCAGACCAAGGTAGATGGATCTGGGGCTGTTTGTATACAGAACAGCACTGCCAAAAACTAAAACATAACGAATAGGAACCAACTTTTGACTGTTACAGCCCACTGAGCAGATGCCTTCTCTGAGATGCCTATAATAATAGGGAAATATATTTTCCTCCAAATGTACAGCTAATTCCTTGTTGGTATTCAGTTGTCATCGCCACAGCCACAAATGAGGTTGAAGTACCTCTCCATATTGAGCAGTCAGAGCTTATATTAGTGTCTGAGAGGTCTATTCAACCAAGAACTCTCCTCCAAGTTCTGCCCTCCCTCCCCGGCCCCATATTCTGATTCTTTGCAAGCATCTAATTCTAGCATTTAATGAGAACCACATTTGAAGAATATTAGTCATATTGCCTCACAGTCAATAGCTGTCATATATCGCTGTTAGATTTGCAAGGTGCTGTATAAATTCTTTGTCCTTTGATCTCCATAACAACCATCAGAAGTAGATTCTGTTATTATCCCCATCTATCAGATGAGTACACTGAGGCTGAGGAATATTAACTGATTTGTTTAGGTTCATTATTGTCATTCTCAAAGAGAACCATCACATCAAGGAGGTCATGCTTTGTCCTGGAAGTGAATTGGATTTAAGTGAGGAAGGGCTATGCAAAGTCAAAATACAGGTTCACCCCACTAATAAGCACTTGAGGTAGAATTTGAATTCAGGTCTTCCTGATTCCAAGTTGAGTATTATGACCTTGAAATCTTGTAGCTCCTCCCTTGGTTAGGATGATTTGGTATATTGATGAGGTCACTGGATTTGGAGACAAAGAATTTAGTTCAAATTTGGGTTCTGGCCCTTACTGCTTCTGTGATGTCAGGCAAGTCACTTCAGCTTTGGAGGTGTCACTGTGTGTGTGTGTGTGTGTGTGTGTGTGTGTGTGTGTGTGTGTGTGTAAAATAATGGAGATTGAACTCAATGTCCTTTCAGGATGTATTCTGCTCAAAATCAGTGTTTCATTTCTTCCATGGTAATCATAGAAAGGGAGACAGCATGGTACTGTGGAGCAAACATTGAGTCTGCAATGAATTGTCCCAAGTTTAAATCCTGCCTCTTATTGCTTATCTTTGTGACCTTAGCCAAGTGACTTCTCCTCCCCAGGCAGCAGTTTCCCCATCTGTAAAATGAGAACATTGGAGTACCTGGCCTCTGAGGAAGGGAGGATGAAGGAAAGGGAATGAGCATTTGTTAAGCACCTTCTGTGTGCTAGCAATTGTGCTAATTGCTTTACAAATAGGATATCATATGATACTCCCCATCTGGAAGGTGGGTTCTCTTTTCATCCTTCCCACCCTAGACCTCTCACACCTTACTGGCATTCTCTTTATCCCTTTTTGCCATTGTCTCTAGATATTCTAGGATTCTGTCTCTTTTTATTATAGATCCTTATGTGATAGAACATATCTTATGATCACAGCAGTTTTTCCTTTTTCCTGTCTAATATTCTGCCTTGATTTTTTTCTGGGGATGTATTTTGTCTGTTTTGTCATTATCTTTTCATCTCTGGCCTCCCTTTGTCCCCTCACTCATTTCCCATTCCTTTTCTTCTAGTTCTTCTCTTATCCGGATGCCTTTTTCCTCCTCCCCACAGGCTTTGAAATCTTCATGTATTGTTTCTCTTTTAAGTTTTTCCAGATCTAGAATTCGAGGGGCTCATGGGATGTCAGAGCCTGATCGAAGTTTAGAAAGGTCATCTAGTCCAACTGCCCTCATTTTGTAGTTGAAAAAACAGTCCCCTAAGATCCCGTGACTTGCCCAGAGTCATACTGCTTATAAACAGTAGAGATAGGCCTTCGGATTTCAAAATCAGCACTTTCTTTGATACTCCACCCTCTGAAGAATGGTTAAATTCAGTGAGTCAGAGAAATGCCTACAGTTGACCAGATAGGAAGGAAAAAATTATCATTTATTTAAAAATTATTTAGCACAACATTAATATAACTGATTATATTTGCCTTTCAATTAAGTACCTCAAAGTACTTCATTTCGATACATAAAGTGGCAGCAGTTTTTTGATCTCTTTCCTTTAGTCTCCATAATGATCTATTTTTTTGTATTCACTTCCATTCACTTTTCAACTTGTGTGATTCTGGTGCGTATTTTTTCTTCTAGCTTTGAGTTTTCTCTGAATTATTTCATAAGGACCTTTAAATATATTTAAATAAATATTTTATTATAAGCTTAACTGAAAATGTCAATACAAAGATAAACAGAAAATAAATTAATTGAAAAAGATAAAGTATCACAATATTCCTTTTGTCCTTTTATCTTTTAGCACAATACATTATGGATTTTTTTCCTCATTTACTTTTCTTTATATTCCATTCTTTAGATTGATTTTTTTCAATATAATATTTCGTAAGATTTTTAAACTTATTTTATGTTTCTCATTTATTTGTTATCCATACTTATAATTCTTCATTTTATTAGAATATTTCCTTAAATTAATATACCATAATTTAGCATTTCCTTACTCCTTAGCATATAATAGGAACTAAATAAATGTTCACTGACTGAATCTGTTGAGCATTGAGGGTTCTTCCAGTGTTTGGGGATTGTACATAATGGTGACTATTATATAATTATTATATAATATTACAAATATTACACATATGCATATGTGTATACACATATATGTAAGCATGTATATCTCTCTATGTAAATATATATGTATATGTAAGTAGTGTTATTATATAATTTTATAATAATCTTTGGACAGATAACTTTTTTTAAGGACATTTGCCAAAAGAGAATTATGGGCCAGAAGAACTAGATTATTTTTACTAACTTTCACTACTATATTTTTAATCACTAACTTTGACTATTCCTTAGTTCTCCAAATCATCTTTGTCATTTTTATTATTCTGCAAAGTCCCTTCTTTAGGTACTTCTTACAATCTTCTTTTTTGAAGTCAAAAATAGAATGCTCATAATGATAAAAATAAAGTACTGCAATTAGATTTAAGAATAAGTTTGCAAGGACAAAATGACAGGTCAATAAAGATCTGAAGAGGATGAAACCTAGTGAGAATCACCAGGGTAATACAGCCACTATATGTAATCTTGTGATCTTATGATCTTGAATTACATTAAGAGGCACAGATTCAAGGAATATGGAAGTTCTCATTCCCTGTTCTTTCAGCTGGTATCTGGCAACACCTGTAACATCTTTAGTTCTGCACAGTCCAGTTTACAATTGACATTAGTAGTCTGGAAACTGGCAACTGGCAGAGGCTAAGCGGAAGAATGAAAACTCTGGAGAAGGATTATAGGATACAGGAAGAGATCTCAAAGGCCATATAGTTCAGTCCCTTCATTTTACAATTTAGCAAACAGCCCCAGGAAGTCACATATGCAGTTAGAAGCAGAGACTTTATCTGAACTTGTTCTTATGACTGCAATTTCAATATTTCTTAGTGTTGAAATATTGCTTTATTCAAGTATTTGAATAGCTATCAGGAAGAGAACTTAGGCTATTCGGTTTGGTTTTGGAAACTAGAAGTAGGTCTTGCAGTGCAAATGACACAGAGGTAAATCAAGGTTTGATGTCAGAAAAAAAGTTTACTGCTAATTATAGCTATCCTCACATGCAATGAGAAACCACATGAAGTTGTGGATTACCTCTCATTGGAGGTCTTCAAGGTTGTAGAAAGTGAGTAACTTCTTGTCATGAATGTTGTGGTGAAGATTTTTGTTGGGGATAGCCTTGATTGAGTCTCCAAGGTCCTTATCAACTCTGAAAGATCCTCTTGCTTTTAATTCTACCAGCAATGAATGAGAACACTCTTGGCTCCATGCGTCCACTAAGCATTGAATTGGGCTATTTTAAAGATTTTTGTTGCAAATTTAATGGGCATAAGTTGTTTTAATTTATCAATCTTTTATTAGGAGCTTAAGCATTTTTCCAAGTAGTTTTATACAGTTTCATCTTGTAAAGAATCTTGAACATTTTTATTTACTGAGAACTGCAAGTTGCCTTTGTATATTTTCAGACATGAAATCATAAAAATTAGAGTAAAATATTTAAAAGAAAAATGACAGTAACACTACACATGAAAATCTTTGAGATGCAGCCAAAACTACCTATAGATATATTTACATTTTTGAATGCCTATATTAAGCAGTGGAAAGGTGGAAATAAATAACTCATTTGATTTAAAGTTTTGCAAAGCTTTTAAAATATATTAACCTCATTTGAGTCTCATAGGAATGCTACAGTACAGGTAATATGGCCATTATTATCCTTAGATTGAGAAATTGAGATTCAGTAAGTCTGGATCTTCTTTATGACCAACAGGTTTAAAATTGAAATCATTGTTTTTGCTCCTGAACCCAGCCTTTGTCTGGATTTCCCCATTTTCATCAAAATTAACTCTAATTACTCAGGTCCACAGATTTAGTGTTGTCTTCCACTCACCATTCTCTCTCAGCCCATGGATCTTGTTTCTATTGACTGGTCTTGTTTCTTTTTTCATGGCATTTCTCATTGCTGTCCCATTCTCTTTACTCACATGGCCATGATCCTAGTTTAGAGTCTCATTACCTTTTTCTTCGATTCTCATAATAAATTCCTAATTGGTCTCCCTATCTCAAATCTCTTCCTATTCCAATTCTTCCTTTAAATATTGCAAAAAGGATTTTCCTCAAGAACAAATTAGACTGTCACCCCATGCAATAAATGCTAAGGGCTTTCCCATTGTTTTTTATGATCAAATAAAAGCTCTTCTGTTTGAATTATAAAGTGTTTTGCAATTTGGAACCGACTTGCTTTCTTAGTCAACCTGGTCCTCCTGCTATCTCTTAAACATGACAATCTATTTTCTATCACTAGGGCTTAATCAGAAGGAGAGTGACATGGTTAGTCATAACCAGACTGCACAAAAACTTTCTTTGCCCTGTTGGTGGTAGATTGGAAAGGGAAGAGATGTACAGAGACCAATTGGGAGGCCAATGCAATGACTGAGGGCCTAGATTATAGGGGTAGCATTTACATGCATCCAGAAAGAGAACTGTGGGGACTAAATGGATCACAACACAGTATTTTCACCTTTTTTGTTGTAATTTGCTTGATTTTTGTTTTCTTTTTGTTTTCTTTTTTATCTGATTTTTCTTGTGCAGCATAATAATTGTGGAAATATGTATAGAAGAATTACACATGTTTAACATATATTGGATTACATACTGTCAAAGGGAAGGGATGGGAGAAAGGAGGGAGAAAAAATTTTGGAGCACATAGTTTTGCAAAGGTGAATGTTGAAAACTATGCATATATTTTGAAAATAAAAAACAAAAGTAAAATAAAGTATTTAGCACAGTTCCTGGCACATAGTAGGCACTATAAATGTTTTTTCCCCTTTCCCTTCCCCACCTTTATCTGTGTTAGTAATCCCTCATTAGAATGTAAGCTCCTTAACTTTATCTTATCCTTATCTTTTCCCTCTCCCTTCACTTGCCACATAGTGCTGACTGTGGGTGATTAAGTATAATTTGCTGAATAAGTGAATTTCCAAATAAATCCCTCCATCTGAGATTTGATTCACTCTTTCCTCTGATAAGAGAAATCAGACATCAGGAATAACCAGAAAATGTTGAAACTGTTGCTGTGGCTGGGCCCAAGCACAAAATGTCTCTTTCCTAAAAAAGTCATACCTGGGGAGAGGGAAAGGACCAGCAAAGGAAGGGACTGTTTGTGAAAGTATTTAATTCCTAGTTGAGTGAACCTTAGTACAAAAGCCTGTACTGTGAGTGGTCTTGATTTTTAATTTAGTCTTGCTGGAGAGATGAGAAGTTTCTTGTAATGAACTTCAAAAGCCTGCTCTTGCCCTGAAGCCTGTGTGCAAGGATGTGGCCCCAGCAGGTGGTTACTGCTCTCAGAGCTGGGGCATCCGCTCTTGGGGGGGCCTCACTTTTTGCTTGCATGCTTCTAGGCCCAGTTGGGAAAAAAAAGAGGTTCTCTGCAAGACCTGGTGAAAAAAGCATTTGATTAAAAGACTAGTATATATGCATTCTAATCCATCCTTTTCTAATGGGTTGTGACCTGCTCTATGTCCCACCACAGTGAGATCTAGTAGGTGCTTAATGACTATGTAGTGACTGTCTGTTAAGTGATACATAAGTCATTTAACCTTTCTGGTCCTTAGTTTCCACAAGTACATAAAGACTGAGTTGGATTAATTGTCCAAGATCTCTTCTGGATGTAAATTCAGATGGAATATTGCAGCAACCTTCAGCCTCTGTTCTCTTCCCTCATAGCCCCTTTCTTTCTGCTCCAAAATCTGCCTGGCTCTTCACTATTTTGGAGATTGATTGACTGTAACATAATGGCCTATTCAAATGTGTGGAGACAAACTCTTTGCTCTGCAGGCATGACTTTAGATCCCTTGAGTCGGATCAATATTCTGCCTTTCATTCCCAAAAGGTTCCCCCCCTTATTTTGTGATTGCCCCCTCTTTCTTTGGTTAAAAAGGCATCTCCTGCCTATAGATGTGAGAAGTATATGATTTCTTTGTCTTCTAAATTTTATAGTATAATCTTTACTATTAAGCATAAGAATAAATTATTATTCTATATAAAATGATCAGTAGCATGATTTCAGAGATACCTAGAGAAACTTACATGAACTGATGCTAAGTGAAGGGACTAGAACCAAGAGAACATTGTATACATCAATAAGATTATGTGATGATCAATTCTGATGGATGTGGATCTTTTCAACAGCGAGGTCATTTAGGCCAGTTCTAATGGTTTTATGAGGGAGAGAGTCATCTGCACCCAGAGAAAGTACTGTGGGAACTGAGTTGGGATCATAACATAGTATTTCCACTTTTTTGTTTTTGGTTGCTTGCATTTTGTTTTCTTTCTCATTTCTTTCTTTTTGATTTGATTTTTCTTGTGCAACATGATAAATGTGGAAATATATATGGAACAACCACAATTTTTTTTAACATATATTAGATTACTTGCTATCTAGGGGATGGGGTGAGAGGAAGGGAAGGGAAAAAATTAGAACACAAGCTTTTGCAAGAGTGAATGTTGAAAACTATGCATGTGTTTTGAAAATAAAAAAAAGGAAAAAAAGGTTAAATTTAAGACCAGTACTGATTAAAGTGTTGAAAACACTTATGAAGATAGCAAACAATCAACACCATGAGTTATTCCCATTTTTTTCTATTTTATTATTGTTCAGTCATTTAAGGCATACTGAAATCTTTTTAACCCTTTTTGAACTTTTCTTGGCAAAGATACTGGAGTGATTTGTTATTTCCTCCTCAGCCTCATTTTACAGATGAATAAATTGAGGCCAATGAGAATAAAAGACTTACCCAGAGTCACCCAGCTATTGACTCCAGGCCTGGCACTCAATCCACTGTGCCATGTAATTGCCATTGCATTTCCTTCAAACTTGAGTTATTCAGTAGTTTGGCATTGTATATCCCATTGTGCAATTCACAGAAGGAAAACTTCTGTGAATTGGAGATTTTAACATAATAAGCAAGCATGCTATTTAGTGTTCAATGTCTACTACACTTAATAGCATCACTAACTTGAAATGTCATAGCTTCTTCTCCAAATGTGCCTATCTACAAAACCTCCATTTGACATGAAGATTTGACAAATTCAGTTGCTATCAATTAAATACCTACCAAGTACAATGTGCTATACTGAGCACTGGGAATCATAAAGACAAAAACTGACCCTGACTTAACATGGTTCATATATATTCTACCTGTGAGTGGTGGGAGGGTACAGTGTGCACAGAAATAATAAATACAAAGTAATTTCTGGAGGGTGAGAAGACCAGTGAGTGTGGGAGGAGGATTATTAGGAAAGGACTTGTGGCTAGATATTCTAAGGAAGGGAGTAAGAATGGAACAAATTCTAGACATGAAAGACCAGCTATATAAATATATCAAAGTGGGAGGTGGAATACCATGTATAGGGAATGTGGAGCAGGAGTTTACTCAAAACTCCCAGTATGTGAAAAAGAATTGAATAAAATTAGATTGCAAGGTGTATGTGCATGTGTATGTATGAGAAAGGGACAGAAAGAAAGAGACAGAGACAGAAAAAGAGAGACAAAGAGACAGACACACAGAAACACACAGAGACAGAGACACAGAGAGAAGAAAAGAGAGAAAAGAGAAAGAAGAGACAAAAGAAAGAAAAGAGAGAAAGAGAAAAGAGAGAAGAGAGAAGAAAGAGACAGAGAGAGACAGAGAGGGAGGAGAGAGGAAGAAAGGTTGCTGATGCTGACTTTTGATTCTCAGAATGCTAGTATCAGATCTAAGAGTTCATCTAGTCCAAGCTTCTTCACTGGGAGGTGGGGATGGGGATGGGGGAATGAGAGGAGAAGCTGTCCATAAAGTTTACCTTGCTACCAATTGGATCCATGAAATACAGACAAATTAAGATCCCCGAGTGCTAAGAAGACCTTTTGAAGATCATCCAGCTAGCCCATTGTAAAGCTGGCTTTGCAGTTTAGATCTTTGCATCTGAGTCCATAATGTCATTTTGGATATTTTCACTTTGTATTCAGGGATATCCCTGTCTTCACCTTCACAGCAGGAACATAGTGTTGGTGAACAACAGGCAAGAATATTGGCAGAAATTATCTTCAGACAGAGAATGAATGGTGTCTGTTTTTTTCCAAGAAGATCTGTTCACAAATAGTTTCTTATATTTGTGGTTTAAGAATTAATCCTTGTTTGTTTCCTTCTGACATTTCACCTCTCTCTTTGATAGGTCATGTAATACTGAGGCTCTTAGACTTTTCTAAATTCTTCCATCACTAGAAAAGATTAATGCTACTTAATATCCATCACACTTTTCATGGAGAAAGTTTGTCTACTTCCAACTAGTCACAGTAGCATTGATTAGTGAGTGGCTCTTCACCATGAGAAAAGATTATAGCCTTGTAACCCAGGCTGTAAGTACAGCAGCTACTCACTGGCTGACCCCACCACTAATCAGTCATCAAAGCAGGGAATTTTTGCCCTGTTCCACTCCTGACATGTGTTGGCTTACCCCTGCATATGCAGTCTGATCTTCTGTCCCTTCCTGGGGATTCACCATATTGGTACTGGACTTAGTGGAGACTCCTGATTGACTTGAACCCATTGAAGGTCAGACTCTCCAAGCACAGTTGATCTACCAGCCTCAGTATTCCTGCCAGCCAGGACTAGAGGCTAATAGCTCCATTTTAACAATTTATCTTATTAATCTAATATCAATCTGTCATTGATCCACCTCTCTCACTATATATCATCTACCTTTAGAGAAAATCACTTTGATTGCTTTCAAATACATCTAATAAACAGAACTACACTAACCAAGCATTGTCTACTCAAGGTCCTGCTTCCAAGACGTGTTCCCATCACTTGATCTTCTACACTCCTTTAGCTGTGGGGGTGTTCTATACTCAGACTATGGCTCTCTGTCTGGCTTTTGAGATTCTTTCCATGAGTGAGCTCATGCCTTCCTCCTCCCCCTTCTCCTCTTCCTTATTTCTCACCTTCCTCTTTCTTTTCTTCCTCTTTCTCTTCCTCTTCTTCTTCCTCTTTCTTGTCATCCTGCTCTTCCTCCTCCTTCTTTTATTTATTCAAGTAAAATAGCAGACAGATATTAGAAAATTCCTGCAGACTGAATATACCAGAAACATACTAGAGTAAATGAATTTGATATTTTAGAAACAGCTGTCATGAGAACCATTTGATATTGGTTTATTTATTTATTTAATGAGGCAAGCTAGGTTAAGTGACTTGCCCTGCATCACACAGCTAGTAAGTATCACATATCTATGCTGAATTTAAACTCAGGCCCTCCTGTCTCCAGGATCTGTGTTCTATCCTTTGTGCCATCTAGCCAACCCCTAGGCATTGGCTTAAAAATAACAATAGAGAAATAGTACAATGGAACAGTCTAGATGAGAGAAAATCAGAAACAGCATAATTCTATGAACCATTATTTTATAAACCAGGAAAATTTTTTTTCATAAGATATTTGATAAATACTGTTAGGGAAACTGAAAAAAAAATAGAAATCAATCTTAAACCATTGTTTTATGTCACTTCATGATATAGTCTAAATTGACACATGATCTCATTGGTAAAAACAATACTATAAAAGATTAGAAGATAAATAAATCACCCACTTTTCACATCTCTATGCAGGAGATGTATTATTAATCAAAGAAAAAGGGGGACAATCACAAAATATATAATAGATAACTGATTATAAGAAATTGAAAAGGTTTCTGCTAAGAAAATTAATGCATTGACTATAGAAGCAGCTGAATGAGAAAAACTATCAAAATTCTCAGTTTGATATCTAAGACATAGAAACAATTAAATATATACTAAGTACATTAAATATGTATTCACATATATTAATATGTATGTATACTGGTGCGTTGTTTTGGAGCTATGAAGGTGCAATTTGGAATTATGAAAGTAAAGTTATTAAAATGTCCATGTCCTTTGACCCATAGATTCTGCTATTAGACTTATGCTTCAAGAAGAATTAATGAAAAGAAAGTTTTCATATGCATTAAACTATAGCACTCTGTATGGTAGCAACCAATATATGAACCTATCAGTTAAAGAATATCTAATTGTGGTACATAAATAGATTAAAATACTAGTGTGTTATAAGAAATGACAAACATGGAAAATATAAAGAACCATGAAAAGATTTACATGATTTGGTTAAAAAAGAAGGAAGCAGATCTAAGAAAGTGATACTCACAATGATAAAAATGTGAATGGGAAGAACAACCTCACAATCAAAACTAAATGTTATAATAAAGACAAATATAGCTTCAGAGAAGAGACGTGAAAAAACACTATCTCACTTGTTTGTAAAGGTGGACAGTCAATGGATATGGAATGTTCACACATTTTCAAACTTTTTTGATATAATGATCAGTTTTTACTGATTTTTCTCTTTTCTTCTTTCTTTACAAAACATTTTAGTTATTTGCAATGAATTTTTATGAGGGCAAGGCAGGGTATGCTGGGGGAAATTAAGCTCATTCATTCTCATGTCTTCAATAATCAATTCTAAGTCTATATTTTAATATCATTCAATATTTGTTTAATATTACACTTATCCAGACTATAGTCCCAGATTATGAAATGATGATGGGACATTCTTTTTTGGCTGACTCCTCCTCTTCCTCTGTCTACATTGGTATGTTTGTATTCTTATGTGGTTATGTCTCAAAGCCCAATTCAAGACTTATTTTTTCTCCTTGTCTTTCATGGCTACCTCAGACCTTATTAACTTTTGTGCATATCTCTAGGCATACAGTAGGCATTTGATAGATTGTTTTCCAACTTTTTGCTGAGATTCTATAAATTTGTGATTTATGTCAAGAATTTAGCAGTTAAGTCTATATTATCTTTGCTGGATGGATGTATTTGAATATTTTTGCTGTATTGGAAATGTGCCCTCCGCATAGGTACACATTCCCTCTATGTACTTATTTATAATATTCTATTATTAGAGCCAACACAGTACAGTGGAAGATTTGGATTTGGAGTCAGGAGGCTTGGATTGGGCTGTAGGGCTCACCACTTGTTACCTTTCAGACCCTGACAAGCCACTTCTACTCTCTGGGGCTCAGTGCCTTCATCTCTGGTTAGACTAGGTAACCTCTGAGTTCTCTTCGATTTATATCTATGATCTTATAAAATATAGACTTTTTTTTTTTAAATCAAGCCTATAGAAGGAATTAGTAAGGCAAAATTACTGTCTCTAAAGATAGGTTTGCACAATGGTTAATGACTCCTCCCACCTCTCTTCTATATGATATTTTCTTCTGCCATCTGCTGGTGGCTTTGGGACTGTAATCAGTGCTTCATTTTAAAACTCAAAACCAGAAGATTTTACATCAGATTTTCATTACAATCAATATGTATATTCAATATACATTATATATCTATGAAGCAGAGCTGTGGATCAATGGCAATTAGTGGGTAGCAGATTCCTTTAACATTTTTAAAATTAATACAGTGAGCATGTTAATGAAAAGGAATTGATCCTAACCATGTTATGTCTATTATTTAATGAATCTCAAATGCCCTTTTCAAACTGTTCTTTTTTCAGTTAATAATTTTAAAATTAGTAAGTCAGTACAGATTTAATCTATTTACTCATATTTTATTTCTAAGGGTAACCTTAGGGTGCTGTACATGTCTGATCTCTTTCTTGACAGGGTACTTTTTAATATCATCTTGAGTTTTTCTAGAATTATTGTATTCTTATATTAAAGAGATTCTATCTCTCCCTCTCTGTTGATCTGGTGGCCAGGAGACACTGCTTCAAATAACTTCAACTCTCAGGGTTTGTCAAATGAGGAGATTGGAATAGGTGGTTCTGAAACCATCGTCCTATGAAAGCAGCAATTGTGACAAAGTTTGAAAACATCTCTACAAGCTTGTATTATATATATATATATACATATATATATATATACAAGTATAAAATATATATAGTATATAAAAAGGATACTTTTTAGAGAATAATGTGGGTTTCCAATTTTTAACAGAGCCTCTGGTATTGAAAATGTCTAACCATCTCTCTGTTTTTGAAGATTTAGGCCAGAGTCACTCAAAGTACGTTGCCATTTAAAAAGACAATTACTTGACTATTGGACAATCTACATAAGATGTGAAAGTCATGCTTTATTGTTGATACTGAAATCTTTATAATTCATTTGTCCATGTCATTCTTTTGGTCCCTTCCTCACCTCTTAGGATACAAAGTTAAACAAGAGTTGGTGAGATTCATTGTTGTGTCGCCTCATTTAACGTTTGAGAAGCCAAATTATTCTATCAAAATGGTAGCTCTACAGCAGAATTTTTACCCTTTCAGAACAATAGGATCTATTTAATATGCTGAGCAAGAAAAATGTACTTAATGAATAATTTACTCATTCTGTGTATAATTGAAAAGTAGCTCAGTGTCTCATTCATTTATGTAACCCCTAAAACCTTAATCACATGTCCTGCACGTATTCCATGTTTAACATATGCTTCCTTGATCAAATGGAAAGAAGTCTATCTATATTAGTCATTGGTAACCAAACTGGTCAAATTGGAGCTCCATGCTCCTTGTTCTCCTTATTTACCATAATATTTATACTGGGCTTCTCAGTATGTTTGGTCAGTCCAGAAGAATTTTTTTTCCAACTGAGTCACAGAGACACTTAGGAAAAAAATGGGGGGGGGGCAATGAAAACATTACTGGATTTGGAGCTATAAAACCATGAAACTAAGCCCACCTTTAACTTTTACTACCTGGGTGACCTTGGAAAAGTCACTTAACTTCTCTGGGCCTTGGTCTCCACAATTTCAAAAAGAGAGGGTTTGATTAAATGGCCTATGAGATCTCTTTCCATTCTGCTGTATGATTCTGTGAACTTTCCAGTTTACTTAACTCTTATTGGAACTGTTTTTAATGAGGTTTCCTTGTTTCTCTTTATTTCCATAGGGTATTCAATTGATCTCCAGAAGATGGCTGAACCTACAGGAATACCAGAGTAAAAAGTTGATGTCTGACAATGGAGTGAAAGTACAGAGATTCTTCGTGGCTGACACAGCCAATGATGCTCTGGAAGCTGCTAAGAGACTAAGTAAGTTGGTGGCCAGTGATAGCTTTTTAATAATGGACTTTTCTGTTAATTAATTTATCAACATAGCAAGTTCATTGTTTAATATTGGGGCCTTTTATTTGAGATGTTTATATCAACATACTAGGGGGTTAGAGCACCAGCCCTGAAGTCAGGAGGACCTGAGTTCAAATCTGGTCTCAGACACTTAACATTCCCTAGCTGTGTGACCCTGGGCAAGTCACTTAACCCCAATTGCCTCAGCAAAAAGAAAAAAAAACATACTAGGGGGAACTAAGGAAACTGAATGTAAATCAGCACATGCTATGTTCACTTTTTGTTTCTGTTTTCAGTCCCTCCTATGGTTTTTCCATTTTGTTCTGATTTTTCTCTCCCAATATGATTCATAAAGCAATGTATATTAAAAAAATAAATAAATAATCTGGCAAATTAATTAAAACACATACTAGGTGGAGGGCTACGATTCTAGTTTAATATCTAGTTCAAAAGATTATATTATTTTTCATGTGAAAGAAGCTACTGTTTATCATTTATAATTAAATTAATTTTATTAATTATCTACTTATAGGTAAGGCACTCTTTTAGTTTCTGGGAGTACAATTGTTATGGTCAATCATTTTGGTCATTATCTGACTCTATGAGTTTTGGGTTTTCTTAGCAAAGGTACTGGATTTGTTTGCCATTTCCTTCTCCAGCTCATTTTACAGATGAGAAACTGAGGCAAATAGGGTTAAGTGACTTGTCGAAGGTCGAACAGTTAGTAATTACTTGAACCTGGATTTGAACTCATTGAAAATAAGTTTTTTTTGATTCCAAGTGCAGTGTTCTATGCACTGTGCCAGCTAGCTGCCCAGGAATACAATGAAAAACAAGAAAAATCAGATCCTTTAGAAGACCTCAAGGATCTTACATTATATTGAAGGCAAATAACTTGTACATAGATAATTATATACAAAATGTACAGAAAGTAAATATAGAGTAATTATGATGGGGCCCATGAACTGGCTTTATGTAGGATGTTACATTATATCTGAGTCTTGAAGGAAACTAAAAATGTTCCTATCATGGATGGGGTTCAGTTTATGTAAAAGGCACAGAAATGGTGGGGGATAGAATGCCATACATGAAGGGAAAAAATAGGACACAAGGGAACATGAAGTACATGAGAAAAACTAATGTGAATTAAGTCTGGGAAGGGTTTAGAGTCACATTACAAAGGGTTTTTAGCAACAAACAGGGTTTTCTGTCTGGCACTTTAGTATAGTATAAGGAACACTAGCTCTCTAGTTAGAGGAGTTGGATTCAAATCATACCTCTCATGATTTTTTTCTTATGTGACTTGGTTTTCTTAGTGTTATTTTCCTCATCTGTGAAATGATGGGTCTGATCAAATCCCTTCTAAATCTGATTCTATTTAGACAATCCTTCAGTGTCTTTCCAAATGTGTTCATCTAATCTTTGTAATGGACTGCAGTATATTAATAAAATCCATAAATTACCCATTGATGTGATTATATGGAGTAACTCCTCAGCAAAAGAAAGTTTAAGTAAATTTTGAAACAAAATGATAGAAATTAAGATTGCTTTTATACTGAATGTTTATTATTTATACTGAATGAATGGTGCTGAAGGCTTTTGATCCTTTGGCTTTGTGGGATATCTGGCTACTTAATTCAATTCAGATCACAGAGAAGGCATCAAATATTGTCAAATCCTCCCTTTCTCAGAGTATTCCCATCTTCTACCCTTTCCTTCTTTCTGGAAGTCTCTTCTAATTTTTCCTAAAGCTGTATCTTGAACTTATGTCAGGATTTCTGCCTCAGCAGCAATTATTATTCTACAATTCTACCTCAGTCCCATTTATGTCAAACTCTTTAGTGACTCCCAGAAACACTGGCTGACCAAACTGATACTCCTAACTCCAACCCCAGCTTCCTACCCACCTTCCTTCACTAACTGCAAGGAAGAGAGGGAAGAAAGTCATCCCTTCACCTTATTTCACATCCCCAGATCAATAATAGCATCTACATTTTCCCAAATTAGGCAGAATTACAGAAATATTTATCAATTTCCTTGATCTGTGAAACAAAGGCCAGCAGAGGAACAAAATGTTAAATTTTCTTTACTTGAAATGTATAAGATAGCAGAAAGCTTCAAGTGGTCTAGAACCCTAAGTATTAGAATATAGTTAGAATCAAAAAGATAAAATCTAGAATCAAGCTTCCCATACATTTTAGCTGTGTGACCTCAGTCAGGTAACTTAAACTCTTTCTAAGGGTAATTTTATTCATCTATAAAATATAGATATATCTCAGTTTAGGTTGCTTCACATAAATTGCATTTTTCAAAAGTTGAAGGTTTGTGGAAATCCTATATTAAGCAAGTCTATTGGTGTTATTTTTTCCTAAGAGCATTTGCTCACATTGTGTCTCTGTGTCACATTTTAGTAATTCTCACAATATTTCAAACTTTTCCCTTATTATTATATATGTTACGGTGATCTGTGATCGGTGAACTTTGAGATTACTATTATTATTGTTTGGGGGTGCCACAAACCAGTCCCATATAAGATAGTGAACTTAATTGAAAATGTTGTGTATGTTCTGGCTGTTCCACCAACTGACCATTCCCACATTTCTGTCATTTCTGTCCCTCTCCTCAGGCCTCCTATTCCCTGAGATGCAACAACAATGAAATCAGTCCAATTAATAAGTCTATAATGACCTCTAAGTGTTCAAATGAAAGGAAGAGTCAATCACTGCAGCCACCTTTATTGTTGCCTTGTTTTAAGAAACCAAATTTAAGAAACCCCAACCTTCAGTAACCATCACCCCAATCAATCAGCAGCCATCAACATCAAGGCAAGACTATCTATCAGCAAAAATTAGGACTCACTGAAGGCTCAGATGATGGGTAGCATTTTTAGCAATAAAATATTTTTAAAGTTAATATATGTATTTGATGATTTAGTGTAAACATAATTTTTATACGCACTGAGAAACTGGAAACAAATTCAAGTGACTCAGTTTATTATACTATTCATTTTATTGTGGTCGTCTAGAAGCGAACTTATAATATCTCTGAGGTGTACTTATAGGGATATTAACAACTACAAGCAACTTATCACAGTGCCTAGTGCATAATAGACATTAAGAAATCCTCTTTGATTGATTGTTATATGTAAATTACTATGCAAACTTGAAAGAGACATATGTGTATCTGTGTATATGTATATGTGCATCTACATATGTACACTAATATTGTATATGTGCATCTATATATGTACACTAATATTTATATATATATATATGCATATGTGTGTATATATATATATATATATATGGAAAATCAGTTACCATTATCATCATTGGTTTTTGATTTGCCTTACCCTAAATCAATTTTCTCATCTTCTTAAGTGAATGAATGAATGAAAAAGCATTTATTGAGCAACTATTATGTGACAGGGTAAAGAAGGAAATGACAAAACATTTCAGTATTTTTGCCAGGAAAACCCTATGAAAAATATTGGCTTGTTATGTCTACAAGGGTACCAAGAAGAGCTAGCCAAGATTGAAGGAGGATAACAATACAGCATGTACTGGGAATCTTATTAAGGTCTGTGAATACAAATATTAAAGTGAAATACTCCTTGCTCTCAAGGAGCTTGCATTCTAGTAGAGTAGAAGCCATAGAAACCTGTTTTGGTCTAAGGAGCCACAAGAAAGCTGAACAGAAACTCTCTTATTTAGAAATAAAATAACTGATTTCAAAGCAAAAGGTGGATAGGTTGAGTATTGCTGCAGAGGTAAATAGATGGTCATAACTAATTAATCAGTCCTTCCACAATTATATAAAAAGTGCCAGAACTAACTGGTACTTCCCTGTTTCATTTAATAAGTCTGTATGACATCTCTTCCGTTGATTTTGCCTCCTTTCTTTCTGACCTTAACATTCTACATCATTCATGAGATCATTAAAATTGTGAGGAATTACCTTTAATTATTTTCCTAGAAGTCAGATGAAAGGGAAGGAACACACACACACACAAACACACACACATACAGACAGACACACTCTTTTATATTGCAATATCTTTGCTCATATTTCACTGCTGATAAATACATTAGATGGGATTTGGACCCGACTTCTAGTCCTTGAAGATTTAATATAGTCTTGTTAGCCTGGACATTGAGAATATCAAAGAAAAAGGGCTCTAATCAAAGACAAGTGTTTAGGTAAATTAATACTTTAACTATGAAATATTTCCTATGTCTAAAACCTTCTGGCTGAGATTATAGAGATATCTCCCACTTCAAGAAATTGAGGTATCTTTTATGTAAATTTTTTTTTTAATTGCAAACACTTCCAAGAGAAGTTTCAAGGAAGCATTCCTCCTCGTTTTCATCAAGTTACATGCACTGTTACATGATTCCAGATGCCCAATGTCTTGATTTTGTGAAATATTTTAAACAAAATATCAGTCATATGATCCTGGTGAAGATTTACTTGAAAATTGGTTGTGAAGGTACCTTTAAAAAGGCACAAGTTGTTTCAAAACACAGATGTTTTCTTATAGATCTCATCTCATCACCCATTACTTCCTGATTTCTTTAACTTGATGATGCTCTTGGGAGAGTCTTCATACCATCAGCATTTTTATGATAAGAAATGCATGTTAATAAAATAAGGGGAAGATGTAGCAGGTTCCAAGGCTGCCATTGTCTAATGTGAGTAATCTGTTGATATTGTCTTGATGGTTCATTTTATTGCCTCTTGAATAGCAAAGGAAGATTTGTGGGGCCATTATGATTTAAAGGGAGAGGTTGATTGAAATTGGTAATGCAAACAACCTTTGGATTTTAACAAAATTTGTAATGACCAAGATCTCAGATGAGACTCATTTTCTTGTACAGGATGGATTTTAGCAATTCACTGACTCAACTTAAAAAGTAGGGACAGTCTGCACAACTTTGGCAGCAATTAGCTGTTTCTTTGACTGATTGGATCCTTAGGAAGGGTTGCTGGGTTTACCTGCCATTGACTATAGGACTTCCTGATTATCAGAGTGAACAAAGGGGATTCAACACAGGATGAGAGAAGTGCAGGGGTTTCTTTTTAACTTTTAAGTTAGGGTTTAAGCTTAGGGCTAAATAGCTGTCCTTCTCTCTCTTCCTCCTTCCTCCCCCATTTCCTCTTGCCATGGCCCTGCTGCTGTGGTACCTTTCTCCTTCTACTGTCTGCCTCCACTCCAAGGCCTTCTGGGGATTGACTGCCCAATCCTTCTCAACAGGAATGCTTTCTATGCCACTGTCAAACCTTCAGCACCCATGCTTGGGTGCTGTCTCTGGGGCTTCCCCCTAAGTTTTCCCCTCTGTTGCCTCTATGGGCTACAATCTCAGATTCCACTGTCTTGACTAAATTTGCTATAAGACTAGTTTCTATTAACTAGAGCTTTGTCTATTTGGTAGTTGTTTTATCTTTAAAGATTAATTCAATAAATGCATAAATCAAACAACATCAACAAAAACAAGTTATCATCATTGATGAAAATTATATAGTAATTTAAATTTTGTCAAAATATCACAAATATTCTTTTCATTTTATCCTCACAATGACCCTAGGAGAGAGACTATATTATTATTCCCTTATAGATGAGGAAACTGAGGCACAATCACATAATGATTGTGTTTAAGGTAGGATTCAAACTCTGGTCTTCCTGACTCTAAGTTCAGTGGTCTATCTCATGTCACCTGGATCATCACAAATTTATTGAGTTCTCTTTACATCCAGAGTACAAAGCTATTATATCAATGATCATTAGACACAAGGACTGACAATACCATTTCATTGATATTGGGGTCTCCCCTTACCAATGCAGATCAGTAATTTTTCTGAAACTAAGATGCCAAGAATACAGAGAGGTGGAGTTATTTGTCCAGAGTCACACAGTTAGGATAATTCAGAGGAGGAGCTTGAACTCAGGTCTTTTCAACTGAGAAGCCAGCTCACTATTCTACGTGCCATGTTGTTTCTCATGAATCTCAGAGCAAAAAGACTTAAAAGAATCTAGTTTTTAGCCAAATATAAAGGTCTACTGAGAAATAGTTCTTGCATATAAAAATGGACCAAATTTAACAAGATTTTATTTTTCTTTTTGACTTGGAACTGTGACAATTGATTTTGCCATTCCCTTTGACAAGAAGATCTTGGGATATGATTAAAGGAAATGATCATGTTTTAAATAGTTATATTTTGTTGATTTTTTTTCACTAGGAAAGAAATTAAAGTAAGACAAGAAGATCTTGGGATTTGAGCTCCAGCATGTTTCTAAACATCCATATACCTTACTATTTCATTTTATATAATCACATTCTAAAGCCAGATGAATTGCTACTCCATTAAGGAACTGTATATTAAGTAAAAAGGCAATAGATGCAAATTAAAATGATTGGCACACTCCATTAATTAGCTAGGTAATTAACTGTGTGCCTAATTATTTTACTTGTCAAGGTTTTGTCATGGTTAAGTATATATGGTAAGACACCTTGTGTCAGTATCCCGAGTTCTGGGATGGAGAGTGATCATTGTTACCAAGCAGTGTCTGGCAAGGTCTAGACTGAACTCTGGACCCTCGATGCTCAGAATTTTCATTCCAGAACAGGAATACCAAGATATTTTATGTTATAGCTCAGCCTTTTACAAAAGTTCTGAATTACATCAATATGTTTTAAGAAGGGAGCCAAATGCACCTGTTATGATTAGAACAAGAACACCAGTAGGCTGGTATCCATAACAAGGAACAAACAGAAAACTGAATATGGATTCCATTTAATCATTTCTTGACCCAAATAAGACTCTCTATGACTTGTCTATAGCTAGCAGTCAATAGGAATATTGACTGAACCTAATTCTCTGTGTGAAATATTCATTGAATTTTGAGTATGAAGCACAAACATTTGTGTTGTCCAAACACATTCTCATTTGTTCAAGGGCATTCTTGTTTCTAACATGCATCTCAATTAAAACAGGTGAATGAGTACCCTTAACAACAGATGTGTAATTAGGAACCTAATGAGTGATTTGTTAATTATTCTTTCCTGCTGAGGCTCTTCAAAGATTTTTCTCTTTCCCCATCTCCACCAATTTCCTCCCATTCTGTAGGGTAATTTATTTCAGTCTTCTTTGTCAGTCACCATGTCATTGTTTTAATCCATTTAATTTGCTTTGAGGGATTGCTCTGCAGCCCCACCTGGTAGATATCATTTTCTTGATGCTATCTTAGCAAGAGCAAGGCTCCCTAGGAGGAGATATGTTGTGGATCTAGGGAGGAGACTGAGTAAACAGGCAACCAATCCTTATCCACAGTCCAAATAATATCTGTGTTTCTGAACTACTTAAAAGTAAAAAGTGATAAATTCAGTGGTTTTTATAATGGGAACCAATATTTGTGTTCTTCCCTTCACTTTTTAGTAATCACAAATTTTAAACATAAGAAAAGAAAAAGAACAGAATATAAAAACTTTAGTGACACCATGGCTTCTTTTTTATCTGGCAAGGTAAATTATGGGAGTGTAAATGTTTACTTTTATGTTCTCTCTGGTTCAGGGGTGCCTAACATGGGGTTTCAAAAATATTTTGAGAACTTTATTTCAATATAATTTGACAAGCTTTTATTAACCACTTATTATATATGATATAACATGTTACGTATATTATATCACATACTAATTTAATGTATGATTTCATGCATGGCAAAGGTCAAGCAGAGTAAATGAACAGAGAGTTCTGAGTCACCAATCACTTATAGTTAGGAGGATCAAGGAAATGGTCAAGAGAAAGATTTCATTGGATGGAAATCCATCAATCAGCAGGCATACAAGTAGCGTCTACTCTATACTGGGCTTTCTGCCAGTCACTGGGGAATTAATGATAAAAATGGGTAACATGAAGGGAGGTTTTTCTCAGTATGGATGGGCATGATATATGCATTACACAGATTCAGGGAAAGTATGATGGGATTGGAGATTAACTCATTGTTTAAATGCATTAGAACATACTATATGAAAAGAAATGATATTAAATGTAGAAACTTTTCCCCCACACAAACACCTATTTTGATGGGTAGGTGCCACTTGGCACTCACTTTGTCTTTCTAGGATCCAATCCTCTTCACTTTGCTCCTCAGACATTTCTTCTCAGTTATTTTGACACTGAGTGAGATCCTCTGTAGTTCACTCCCCTCCTACTTCTTCCCAATTCTGTAACTATCATCAAATCATTGCTGATTTACTGATACCATTTCAGCAAATGGTATTATTTGCTACCATTGCGACTGGAAAGAATCTATGACTCTACTTCCCTCTAACTTTACTTACCATTTCTTAATCAATACACATTTATTTAGTGTTTACTGTGTGCTGTGATCCTCAAAACTGTAAGAGAAGTTAATATCATCCTGGGCTGAGATACAAACAAATCATTCTTGTTTGAGGATGATCAGAAAATATAGGAGGCTCTTTGGAAATTTCATCACTGGCTCTGGAGACACAGGCCCTGAATTCAAATCTTTCTCCCAAATCTTACTACCTGTATGAGCTTTGGGAAGTCACTTAAACTTTGTGTGCCTCAGTTTCCTCATCTTTACAACAAAGGGCTTAACCTGGATTACCCCTAATCCAGGTAGGGTTTTTTCATCACTAAATCTGTGATTCGGCTAAAGTAGGTTTGTGTCTTAGACGTTTTGTATTTCTCAGCATCTAGGGTATTTTACCCAGAGATTTAGCTGGTCCTTTTTCCCATCTGGGAAACACATAGTCCTCTGATAATATTTGAAATCTTAATTATTTCTAGAACTGATATGTTAACTAATGAGCTCTCATTCATTTATAATTATTACTGAACAAAGTCAATTTTCATTTTTCTTCTTGTGGGTAATTGTTTTTTTCCTGCCACTGGCACATTCCAATAACTGCCCAGTCAGTTTGTGCTTCGGGAATACAAACTAATTTTGTTATCAGCTTAAGAAAATTAAAAAGACAAAGTTGGGGATGAAGTGTAAAACTCTTCATGTAAGGAATATTGTAATGTTGAGTCAACAGACCTGGATTCTAGTCCCATCTTTTAGCTAAAGATGATATAAGCTTCAATGGGAAGGACGAAGCAGCTGTGGTGTGACCCACAAAAATGGGAATGTTGGCTGTCCCTGATGTTTAGTTACCAGAAGTTGCGTGACTATCCTGTTTGGGTCAAGAACAGTGACAAGCTAATATCAGAAGTAAGAGCACACTCTGCTTTTGTCTAAGGAATGTTTCCTCATAAGATTTTGGGGAGAATAAGTTGAGAGTTACATCAATCAATCACCAAGCATTTATGAAGCACCTACTAGATACAAGGAACTGATCCAAATTTTAAGTATTCAGTGTATTCATTTTGGAGAGGATCATGTAATCTTGGGGGTACAGAAAACCCTTCAGAGGTTACCTATACATCAATCCATGGACCTGCATTTTTTCAGAGTAGTATATTCTTTTTCCAAATACATGTAAAGATAGTTTTCAACATTTATTTTTATGTTCCAGTTTTTTCTTCCCCACATTGCCACTCCCTTCTCCAAGACAGCAAACAATCTGCTATAGATTAAATATCAGCATTTGTTAAATGCCTACTATTTGTCAGATGCATCTAGGCTGGTGTACAAATACAGAAAAGAAATGATTTCCTATCTCAAGGAGCTTCAGGATCTCCCTTAATTACTCAATTCTGGTTGAACATCTCCAGTGAGAGGAAAGCCAGTTTTTCCTGAGAGGAAATCCAATGTTTCCTCAGGCAGCCCGGTCCATTTGAGAGTTTTGATTGATGGGTAGGTTTTTTGACATCAAGACCAAATTTCCTCTTAGTAGCTTTTGGTTATACTTTGGCCGCTAGTTTTGTAAGAGGCAGAAAAAGTCTAATCTCTTTTCCATGTGATAAACCAATCAAGTCCAAGAAGACAACCATTAGGTCCTCACTAAGACTTTCTTGCTCTACATAAGACAAGTGATGATTGAATAACCACTAAATATCAAGGTGATGCTGGTCACTAAACCTATTCTGGCCTGCTTTTTCACATGGAAATTGAGGATTGTTATTTCTGTCCCTGTTTTCTCTCAGTGTCTGTGTAAAGCTCCAGTGAGGTTAGGTAGATAAATAGTAAGATGGATAGAAACCATGGATTAGAATGGATTAGAAACCTAGTTTGAATCCTGCCTTAGAATTATATTAATTCTGTCATGTTGGACAAGTCATTTAACCTCTCCCCTCAGGCTCAGGTTTCTTCCTATATAAGATGGTAATGGGAACCTGTGTCAGATTTTATATTCTTAGATTCAAAGATCTCTACAGTTAGTGACTATAATCATGAAATTAAAAGACGCTTGCTCCTTAGGAAAAAAAAAAAAAGGTTTGACAATCTGGACAGCATACTAAAAGGCAGAGACATCACCTTGCCCACTAAGATCCAGCTCTATATAATCAAAGTTTTGGGGGTTTTTGAGTAACAGTGTATGGCTGTGAGAGTTGGAATATAAGTAAAGCTGAGTGCTGCAGAGTCAGGGCTTTCAATTTTGATAATGGAGAAGACTATTGAGAGTCCCTTGGACAGGAAGGAGCTCAATGCAGTCAATACTTAAAGAAATTGATCCAGCCCTTGATCAGAAGGTCAAACACTGAAGCTGAAGCTTAAATACTTTGGCCTTATAATGAGAAGGTAGGGCTCATTGCAAAAGACCATCAGTTGGGAAAGTTCCAAGGCAAAAAGCAAAGGAGATTTTAGATGGCTAGATGGTAACATGGAAACAATGAACGTGAGCCTGGATAAACTTTGAGAGATAATGGGGAATAGAAGGACCTGGAGAGCTATGGTCTATGAGATTATGAGGAGTCAGATGTGCCTGAACAACCACAACAATTATACCTATCTCATAGCATTATGAAGATCCAGTAAGATAAGAAGGTAAGCACTTTGAAAAGCTTGAAGTTTAAATGCTTGCTACTTAATAAAATTAATAATATATTAATTAATAACAATCATTATTTAACAATATTAAGAACTGATTATTAATTGGTAAAATTAATGCTTAATATTTAATATATGTATATGAAAGCATTTTGAAAGTGCTATGCAAATATGTATTGCTATTACTTGAATACTTCATTCAATGCCTTCTATCTATTGTTCATTCAATAAATATTAAATGCTCTTCAAAGACAAATATCAAAGTGCTTTTAGAGTACTTGACTACTTTTTGGTTATATGCATTATTATGCTCCTTGAATGGCACAGATATTTGGAAATTGGCTACATTTACTGATGACACAAAGGAGTTGAAATCAAGTAGCTTCAAAGTCTACTTGTAAGCCTTATTGCCTGTGTAGCCTTGGCAAACTGACTTTACCCATCTGAATCTTGGTTTGCTCTTCTGTAAAATAAGTGACCTATAAGTCTTTTCCAGGGTTAAATCTGTGATTCTTTGACTTTGTGTGTACATTTATGCTCAAATGATGGAGCAAGAGTCTCTTTAGGATTTGAAATTAATTTTTTTGGTGGTTTAGTTTAATTTTTCACCAAACTAAGGACGTGTTCTTTCTTAAACTCTTCCGAATTTCCACTAGAATCCAGATTGACAGCAAAATATTTTGACATTGTTCTTAAGGAAATATTTTTAGGAAAAAGGAGTCTGGGACATTGGAGAGGGTTAAAGAGTAAGAATTCTTTGGAGTACATTGTCAACTCACCAGATAATTTTTCTTCCAGACTCAAACTTGTATGGGACACAACTGGGATGGCCCTAGGCAAAATTCTTTAGTAGGAGCAGTTCCTATTATATATGCTCTTTCCTACCTTTCCACTCTTTCTCTTCTTCCTTCAATTTCCTGATTGCCTCAGGCCTTAAGCCTGCCCTCTCTGGTCTGGCACTTTCCTGCCTTACCTGTTTCACTTGAAACAACATCATTTCTTGGTTTAAAAAAAGTTAGTTTTTTTTTCTAAACTCTATCTCATATTTGTAGAATCTGGGGCCATCTTCAATCATCCTGATCTATATCTTGCCACTAGATCTAGAAGAGAGAGTGAGGCTGGTGATTTTGCACAGCCCTTCCTGGATTAAATCCAATTCACTTGCAAGGGATGTCATGGTCCTTTTTGAGAATGAAGGACAAATAACAACAACACTCATATCTTATGTGCCATAAAACAAGTTAATCTCATCAACTGGTACATAAACAGTTATTCAGTCAATATTTAAGGAGTAAATGAAGCTAATATATATGACCTCTTAAGGAATAGCTCCACATGTTAGCCATAACTTTCTGGTGATAGCTTTTCTTCTCTAAGCCTTTAGTTGACTCAAGTTATTGAATTCAATAGAATTAGAAGGAAAGTAGAATGATGAACTTGAAGAGGAAATATTTAAAGGATCATATAATATGAACTGATATCAATCAATCAACAATGATTTATTTAGCACCCAATATATGACCAGCACATGCTAAGTCTCTGAAATACAAATGAAAGCATGAGAAAATTTTCACTCTGAGGGATTTTACAGCAATGATACATACAAGCATCTAGAAAGTAAATACCAATAAATAAATGCACAGCAGTCAAAGACAAGGTAGCTTGAGAGAAAGGACAACAGCAGTTGCAATACTTGAACTATGTCTTTTTTTGAGTTTGGAAACTAGTTCATCTTTTTTTTATTAAAGCTTTTTATTTCAAAACATATGCATGAATAATTTTTCAACATTGATCCTTGCAAAATATTGCATTCCAAATTTCCCCTCCTTCTCCTTATCCCCTCCCTTACATAGCAAGTAATCCAATATATGTTACATGTTAAAATATATGTTAAATCCAATATATGTATACATATTTATACAATTACCTTTCTGCACAAGAAAAATCAGATCAAAAAGGGAAAAATGAGAGAAAACAAAATGTAAGTAAACAACAACAACAAAAAAGAAAATGTTATGTTATGGTCCACACTCAGTTCCCACAGTCCTCTCTTTGGGTACAGATGACTCTCTTCATTACAAGATCATTGGAACTGGCCCCAATCATCTCATTGTTGGATAGAGTCATGTTTATTAGAATTAAACATTGTATAATCTTGTTGTTGTCATGTATAATCTCCTGGTTGAAATATGTCTTAAAGTAAAAGTGATTTTTTGAGGTGGAGGTGAAGAGGGAGTGCATTCTAGGTATTGTGAACAACTACTGCTAATGCAAAGACAGGAATGGGAAATGGTGCATTATATATATATGAGAGAGAGAGAGAGAGAGAGAGAGAGAGAGAGAGAGAGAGAGAGGTAGAGTGGGAGAGAGAGGGAGAGAGAGAGAGAAGTCAGTTTAGTCAGCTTAGGTTGTTCACAAAATGCAGAAAGGATAGTAAGTTTTGGAAAGATAGGTCAGTGATAGGATGTGAAGAGCCTTAACAGTTGAATAGAGTCATTTGTATTTGAATCTAGAGTAACAGGGAACTATGGAAGATCATTAAATAGGTGAGTAACATGGTCAGGTCTGCATTTAAGGAAATTTATTTTAATAACAGCAGAAAGATGAACTAAAGATAATTAGACCATTGTAATAATCCAGATAAGAGTTAGTGAAGCCCTGAACTAAGGGAGTAGTTATTTGAAGGTAAAGATGGATTACAGAATGGTAAGAGAGATAGATATAGCAATATTTGGCAAGTGACTTGATACACATGGTGAGGAGATTGAAGACTTGAGAGTAGCACCAATGTTACAAAGCTGGGATCCTAGAAGGATGATGGTATCTTCCATAGAATTAGGGAGTGCTTTTCACAGGAAAATAATTAGCTCTGTTTTTGGCATATTAAATTTAAATTGTTTCTGGGTTATCCATTTGGAAATATCCATTAGGATACTGGTAATACAAGATCGAAAGGGTGTGGGAGTGGAGACTGGGATTAGAGATAGAGATCTGAGACACATTATTGTAGAGATGTTAAGTGAAGCATGAGTTCTGCTGAGGTCACCAGCAAGGCACTATAGGGGCAGTCTCATCCAATCTTTCCATTTTTTGGTTGAGGAAACTGAGGACCAGAAAGGTAAAGTGTTACCCAGTGTTTCTGTCATAGAGACAAAGTTTCCCTAAATTCTCTCCATTACACCATGATTCTTTTCATTCATTCTTGGTCAAAGGCATTGAGTTTTTATTATAATCATGCTAAAATACATGAATAGCCATTGACATAAAGGTCCTTGGAGAGATAGGAATTAAAGGCATAAAATGAGTTTCATGCTACTTCTTCACAGCAGATATAAATGCTTGCTTTATCAGTTCATGCATGACATTCAAATACTGGGCCTTCATCCAGATAAGCAAATGGCTCAGTGGAAAGAGCAGTGGGCTTGGAAATGGAGTGCCTGAATTTGACATGACTCTATCATGTGCTACCTGGCTGATCTTGGGAAAGTCAAATTTAACCCCCATGACTGAGTTTCTATACCTAAAAATGAGGTGGTTGTACAAGGTGACCTGTAAATTCTCTTTCAGGTTAAAATTGATGTTCCCCAGGCTAAGAAGCACAACTTTATGTATTTGAAACTCTTTAACTTCTTGAGTGAAAGTTCTCCAAAGCTCCATGCATAAGCTGTCAGCATATCTAGCAGCTGCTGTCTAAGAAAATAGCTTGTTGGATGTTTTGCAGTGACATTTGAGTGACGCCTTATTTAGTATGCTGCTCGAATGACTACTTTATATTAATGAGCATGCTATTGGTGGATGTGCCTTTTGTGGGCTAGGAATTTGCCAAATAAAAAGATAGGACAGTTGTACTTCTGTGAGAAAAATGAAAATTTGATTTTATTCTCATGGCAATGTAATAAATATTAACAATGGGATTGAGCTTTAAGACACCAGACAAATCCCCAAGGTAATTGTTGCAGAGTAGGCACTATTTATCATAGAATTCCTGATAAGAGCTCAAACTCCATTTTGAGCTTTCTGGGATACCTCCAAAAGGGGGGAGAAAAGGATAAAAAATTACAGATGTATGGCTTGATCCACTATCAGGAAAGATGGAGCTGCTTCTTTCAACAAGCTCCTTCAATTAGAGTTAGGTTTTGTGGTTGTTTATTTGTTTCTATTCAACATTGAATGAGCTAAGGGATTTGGGACTCTTGTCTCTCTCAAATTAAGTATGAGACAAGTATTAGAATACAGATTTTTTTAAAAGTCTTTGAGTTTTATTCATGTGCTCTTACCAGTTCCTTCCCTATTAGGGAAAGAAAGCAGATGGAATGAGGATAATAGGAGGAGAAAGAACTGCACTGAAAATATTTGATATGCAAAAATCAAACTTGTTCTGAGGTTTCAGGTATTGGATCTCATACTTAAAAACAGCTTTACATAATAAAGGGATAGAAACTCAACCTGTGTCTTTGTCATCAATGAGAGTGATATTCTTGATAGGAGGAACTTTCAGGAGTACAAACATTTTTTACCATTGCACTTCTTTTCAATTTATCTTCTTGGAGTACAGAGAGGTTAAGATATTTGTCTTGGTTCAATTGTCCTCAAGATGTAATGAGGTGATATGTAAGGGGAATGGTGGAGAATAAACATATATAAAGCACCTACTATGTGGTAGACAGTCTATTCAGCATTTTTAAAAAGTAAATATTAGTTTATTTGATCTTTTTAATAATCCTCTGAGGTAGGTACAATTATAATCTTTATTTTATAGTTGGGGAAACTGAAATTAACACAGATAAAGTGACCTGGTCAAAGTCATACATCTAGAGTTTGAAATCTGGTCTTCCTAACCCCAGATCTAGCACTTTAGCCATTGTACCACTTATCTGAGCACTTTGCTAAATGTAAAGTATTTTAGTCATATTAGGCTGATGAAGATAAGGATGGTGATTATGATATTAGAGATGAGATTTGCATAAGTATTCTCTATATATGACTCATCCTAAACATGCATAATTTAAATGTGAGATCTTCTAAGAAGAGCCTTCTAGGCTGCACATCTGCAGGATCACAGAATCATAGATTTATAACTACAAGAGGGCTTGGAGATCATCTAGATTAAAGCTTCTTAAACTGTGGGTAGCAACCCTAGATGGGGTCACATAACTGAATGTGGGAATTGCCAGATGGTGATTTATTATCAGTAAATTTTTGATTTATATACCTATATAGCCAGGGTCATGTAAAAATTTCTTGGATGAAATGTGTTAACGAATAGAAAATGTTTAAGAAGCCCTAATCTAATTCAGCCCCATCATATTGTTTTTAATTTTGAAAATTTTATTTATTTATTTTTCAACCCTATCATCATTTTAGCAATAAACATGTCTTTTTAAATTTTTTTAAATAATTATTAATAGTTCTTTAATTGCTTTATCTCTAAAATGATAGGGTTGAAAAATAAATGAAGGCCTAGAAAGTTTAGCTGACTTGGTCCAGCTCGTGCTGGTAGTAAGTGGCAAAGACAGTATATGAACTCAACTGTAGGTACTCCAAATTCAGCATTCTTACTCTGACACCACACTGCCTCTTCTGGTATTGGGGTATCTACACATGCCATGTAGACACAGCAGCATATCTCCAAGAAGTTGATCTGTTAGTCTTATTTTGAACTTTGGAAAGATTTGTTAGCCTTCTCTACTCCTTTTTCCTTGAAAAAATGATATTTTTATGAGTTTTCTAAAACTAGAGAATTATGGGGTGAGATTACAGTCCTCAGAGGCAGAGAACATAGTAGAAATTAAGGTTGGATTGGGTTTGTCCTTCAGAAAGCACTCCCTGCTGCCCTTTGGCCCCTTGAAACCATTACTACCTTTTCCTCTAGGAAAAAAAAATCAATACCAGGAATGAGAGGAATCATGGTATAGATAACAGAGGGCTGCATTTAAAATCATAAAAAGATGGGTTCATGACACCAACTCGATATTTACTAACTCTCTGACCCTGGGCAATCACTTAAACTCTGCCTCAGTTCTTCAGTTGTAAAATGCCTTGGACCAAATGGCCTATACAGTCTCGTTCTCCATCCATAATCCGATCCCCATTGCTTCTGAAAACTATGCATCATTTCTATTGCTATTTGACTTCACTACCTAAGGAGAAAAGAAAAATAAGGGAAGAAAATAAGGATTTACAAAAAAGCCTGTAGAACACCTACTATGCACCAAGTATTTGCTTTATCAATATTAACTCATTTGACCCTCACAATGACACTGTGAGGATTGTTATAAACTGTAAAATCCTCATTTTATATTGAGGAAAATGAGACATACGGAGATTATGTGACTTACCCAGGCTTACTCAGATAGTAAGTGTCTGAGGATGGATTTGAACTTGGATCTTCCTGACCACTGTACTACCTACTCATCTATTGGGTTACTTAATTGCCTAATATCAACCTCCCTATGATTTTTATTTTTGCCTGGCCATTAATCCCCTTTATGTATTGTTTCATTAGAATGTAAGCTTCCTGAGGGGAGGAACTATTTATTTTTTTATTTAATAAGATATATGATGCAATATAATTATTTAATATAATAATAGCAGGCATTACATAGTGTTTTAAGGTTTGCAAAACAATTATCACACTTAATCCATGTAACAATCATGGGAGGTAGTGCCATTTTTGGATGAGAACACAAGATTGTGAGAGACTGAAAACTAGTTCAGGGTCATTCAATTAATAAACATCTGAGACAGGAATTGAACTTAGTGCTTTGTTTATTTTCCCATTTCCTGGGTCAATGGTCTCTATAACATTCTGCTTTTTGCCACAGTGATTATTGGAGTAATTTATAAGTACCACTGAATTTTCTGAGTAGCTTGTATTTTCCCAATATTTGACACAGTACCTGTGCTAAATAATTGCTTTTTTATTCATTAATTAATTCATAAAGAGGTTTTAAAGAGAAAATATCTAGATTCTTTCACTTGATCTCCATAATATTGATCATGTAGTCTCTTTCATTTCAGTACTATGTGACATGATGTAGGTTATCTGAGGGTATACAGATAATGAAACATGGAACTGGATTTATTTTTCCTCCTCCTCCACTCCCTCCTTTTCTTGCTTTCTCTTTATCTTTCTCCTCCTTTTCTTTCTGGCCTGTTTTTTTCTTTATATGATTCTGAGGGATGGTATATGAATGTAATGGAATATTATTTTTCTATAAGAAATGGTGAGTAGACATTTCAGAAAAGTCTGGACAGACTTACAGGAACTGATGCTTGAGCAGAACCAAGAGAACATTGTACCTAGTAACAAGATTATGTGATGTTCAATTGTGATGGATTTGGCTCTTCTCAACAATGCATTGATTCAAGACAATTCCAAATAGATTTGTAATGGAAACAGCCATTTACACCTAGAGGGAGAACTATGGAGACTAAATGCAGATTAAAACATCATATTTTTGCTTTTTGTTGTTTGTTTTATTTCTCATGTTTTTCCCCTTTGGTCTGATTTTTCTTTCACAACATGACAAATATGGAAATATGTTTCAAAGGATTGCACATATTTAACCTATATCAGATTGTTTGCTCTCTTGAGGATGGGAAAAGTAAGGGAGGGAGGGAGGAAAATTTGGAATTCAAAAATCTTATAAAGATGAGTGTTGAAAATTATCTTTACATGTATTTGGAAAAATAAAATACTATTGAGGAAAAAAATGTTCTTTCCCATTGTAGGTTGGTCCCTGTTCTGTAGCTATAGTTTGTAAGAGTTGTCAGGCATTCTGAGACTTTAAAAGATTTGTCCAGGGTCACAAACCAATATGTAACAGAAGCAGTATGTGAAGCCAGGATTTCTTGATTGGCTTTTTATCAGTCATGCTGTGCTGCCTCTTGTTGTTCCAGATACATGGGTCCCATTCAACCCTCTGTCAGGGATGATCTGAAACAGTAGAAAAACCAACTTTGTAAGCAGTATGTTGCAAACAATATGCCATATGCATGTAGTAGATTATTATTTAACTCGTTACAAAGAGATGATTTTGTTATGGAAGTTTGCTATTTTTGGTCACTGAGTAATAGGCTGCACTCTCTGGTGATGACTTTATAAACTTTCTGCTTGATTGGTTGACCATTCACATAATATTTCTTGCACACACCTGAACAGGTATTATTTATTTCATGTTTCAATTCACAATGGAACTCTCATAATCTACCCACCACTTACCTCCAGTAAGCCTTTTCAGGCAGGGATGTTTTGTTTTTCAATTTTAATTACTAGCAATTGTCATTGATCCCAGAACACTATAGGGTTAATTAATCTCTATTGAGTTGAATTGAATGGAATCATGGAATCACTAGTTTGGAAGAGATTTTAGAAACTCTATAGCTCAATTCTGCCTCATCTATTAAAATAGGGAAATTACTTGTTAAAAGTCATATCATACCTCTTTTTTGGATTGGAGGTAAGGGCAGCCTTAAAAATGTTTAGTTACCAGGAGAAAATGGAATCCAGTGGAGGTACCATCTTTCCTCTGAAGGAAGATAAATCATTGCATAATTCTGCCTGTTTTCCCCCCTCTGATTTGACATCCCCCCACCCCTGTATTACCTAATTCATTCACAAATAAAAGTCTGTTCCTTATCCTTGAAACATTCATACAAAAAGAAAATTGGGGTACTTTAAATCAAAGTTGATTAAAATTTGAATCCATTACATAATCTTACAATTTTTCTTTTTTGACATCAGAATTCATGAAACTTGTTTGTTGGTTTCTTTGTTCCAAAGGAATGATAGGGCTTTTTTTCTGTTTTCTTAAACATCCTCTTGTTGTTTGGCACATCTTCCTTTTGTGCTTGGTTGGTTCTTTGTCAAGTCTGTGAGTTCATCCTCATCTCTCTACTTTTGGAGGAAGGACTGAATCCATATAGCCTGGGAGAGCTCGAATACTCCCAGGAGTCTACTTCTTACTCAGTTCCTTCCAGAAAGTGATTAAAGATCAATGAATGCACAGCAGACACAGATTTTATGCATCTTTCCAGGAATATATGACCATATTCAGTTGGCTAAATAGAAGAAAAGGCATTTTTTTCAGTTGACCTAACTCTTCTACCATAAATAATTGGGGGCAGAAGTTTTGAGAAAGTTTGTTTTTAAATTTCTAAATTCTTTTGTGTAAATAGCTTCTAGTGGAAAGCCATACTAGGTTTTTGTTTTCTTTTTTAGGGATAGGGCTCTCCAGTCATCTTGATATATATCTTGCCACTAGACCCAGATGACTCTGGAGGGAAATGTGAGGAAGATGACCTTGCACAATCATCCCTTGCTTAAATCCAATTCACTTGCATGTCATGTCATCACTTCAAGAAGGAAGGGCAAACAATAAAAATAGGGATAGGGACTGGACCTGTGATATCATCTTAGAGGGAGCTCCTGGATAGGAAAACTCCCTCTGATAAAGTACTTGGCACTTTCTCAGAATCTTGTGGTCTTTGAAATCACTAAAGATCTAGAAAGGCTTGTCCAGAATCACAAAGTCAGTATGTATCAAAAAGGGAGAACCATGTGTTCTTAGTATTGGAGATAGTCTTCTATACATTACAATATCTTGCCTTTCTTACGACTACTTCTACTCTCTGAGCAACCCTTTCTTACTACTTCTGCTACTCTCTGAGCAACCCTATTTTTTTAACTAAAAAAATATCATATCATACCTCTTGTTTGGATTGGAGTTAAGGGCAGCCTTAAAAATATTTAGTTACCAGGAGAAAATGGAATCCAGTGGAGGTACCACTAAACTTCTGGGGCTCAGTTTCCATACCTGTAAAATTCTTAATACATTTTAGAAATCAATATTTCTTGAGTACAGAAATCTTGCAAAAAAACAAAAGAGACCATTCTTGAGAAATCTTCTCAAGAGCCTCGGAGACAAAAGTGTAGTTAAATAAAAATGATTGGTCTGGAATAAAAGACAGCATTTCATTTGCTTGGAAGAATGTACAAAGTAAGGAGATAATATATTATAGCAAGATAATAAAACAGAATGGTTTTGAAAGAGAAACTTCTAGAATTATAAACCTTGTAATTTTTTTCTATTGACTCATTAATAGTGCATTAATAATAAACAAATCATTAATTTAATCAATATGCTTATATTAAGTAAATATATATAGTAGGTTCTATAGGTCCATGAACAAAATGACACAGTCCCTGACCATACAAGATTTATATTCTATTGTGACATGGACATAAGTACATAGACACACACACACAGACAAACATAGATGTGGGATGGATCTCTTTGTGTATATAAATGCATTTATAAATATATATATGTATCTGTGTGTATGTGTGCATATATACACTTACACACATATAGCTGTGAGATGGATCTAAATGTATTAATATATACATGTGTATGTGTGTGTATATACAAACACATGAGAAAGTGGAATGGAACTTTGATTTTTATTATCTAGTGAAAGAGTATTGATAAAGACTCACACCTTCTTTGTAACTTAGAATTGTTTAGAGAAAAAGTGTCAGGCTTATGGCCAGTGAGTCTTAAGTGGCTGGTAAGACTCGGAAATTAAAATGTAATTGGTAAGTGTTCAACAAAATAAATAAACTCACAGCACAACAGAAAGGCACTATTTCCTATGCCCTTTTTATAAGAAATGTTATCCCCTCAGAATGTCTATCATCCTTCAAAGTATAGATTAAGGGTCACCATCTACACAAGATCTTTCCTAATTTTCCCTAACTTCTATTATCTTCTACACATCAAACATTACTTTTTATTGATTTATTTTGCATACAGGAGGTCTTGGCACAGTGGATAAATTGCTTCAAGAAGGGACAGATCCAAATCTCACCTCTAACCCATCCTGAGTGTGACCTTGTTCAAATCACTTAACATCTTAGTAATCTGTGAGTTTGACCCTACTGACATAAAGCACTGAGAAGGAAATTGAAGGCTGGGGTTGAGGTCTACTTTTGATTCTGATTAGCATTTTGATTATAGACAATCCATTTGATCTCTCTGAGATTAGTTTCCTCAGTCATAAAATGGAGACATGAGAGAGGCATATAATATAAAGATTAGATAATTGACTTTGGAGCTAGGAAACATTTTAGTTCAAATTCTGCCTCTGGCAAATGCTGGCTGCAACACTCTGGGCAAGTATTTTGTTCTTTCCACATATCAGACAGACAACTCTCTGTGGCAACCAATTAGAGAAAAGTTTCAGATTTGCATTGGTAGAGGGAGTACCTGAGACTTTTCTATACCAATGAAATCCCAAGTCTGGATTATTTTCCTCTTTCAAATGGGAATAACAAAATTGCCAATCTCCCCAAGATGTTATAAGAAAAATCATTATATAAGAAAGATTCTATTCTTCAGAAAGATTTCTGGGAAAGGATTAATTTCCTTTTACCTTATTCGGTATTTGTTACGCTCATATGTGTGATACTATATTAAAAACAATGGGGCCAGGGGTGGAGCCAAGATGGTGGAGTGAAAAGGTGACTCTGTGTCCTCCTCCAATCTTCTCTCAAATCAACAATAAAATAAGCCTCTGAACTGATCTTCAAGTCAATGAATCCAGAAATATTTGGACACTGCTTGCTGATATCTCTGAAGAACTTCACATCAGGTTTGTCTAACTTGGACAGAGGGATAAACAATGGTGTAAGCTGGAAGTGAGAGTGGGACTCAGCTCACTGTGGCAGAAACTCCAAACTCCAAACTCTAGACACCTGGAGTTTATCTGAGGCACTCAGGATACTCTGCCCTGATTGGGGGCAGGTGTTCTGGCAGACTTGTGTTGTTTAAGGAGTAATTCAGACTTAGTCCTAGCCCCCACCGGCCCAGCACCTTAAGTTAACTCGCCTAAGTACCCCAGGGCAAAGAACTTCAGCCGCCGTTTTTTT
>JAJPUD010006358.1:0-101349 GCA_023553655.1 Myrmecobius fasciatus
CATACTCCTTGATTGATGTTTGCTTACATTGTGTTTCCTTTATCTGATATATCATTTGTGTAGATAAGATTTTTCTTGCACAACAATGATAAGTTTGGAAATATGTATACATATATTCGATTTGCCAATATTTTAACATAATTAACATGTAGTGGATATCCTGCCATCTAGGGAAGGGGTGGGGAAATTGGGGGGAAAATTTGTAACGGAAAGCTATGTAAGGGTTATTGTTGAAGAATTACCCACACATATGTTATGCAAATAAAATAAAATTTAAAAAAATATATATATATTTCATCCAACACCTAATTTTGCCTATCTGTTTTTTTTATTAAAGCTTTTTATTTGTATAACATATGTATGGGTAGTTCCCCAACATTGACCTTTACAAAGCTTTCCATTACAAATTTTACCCCCAGTCCCCTCCCCTCCCCTAGATGGCAGGAAGTCCACTACATGTTAATAATGTTGAAATGCTTGAGAAGTTATGCAAGAAAAATCCTATCTACAAGAAAAAAAAAAAGAATCAGAGAAAGGCAACACAATGCAAGCAAATGTCAATAGAGATCATGAAAATGTTACGTTGTGGTCCATATTTCATTTCCCTGTCTCTGGGTGTATATGGTTTTCTTCAGTGAACAATTGGAACTGGTTTGAGACAATTCTTTATTGCAGAGAGCCATGTCCATCAGAATTGATCATCATGTAATACTGTTGTTGCTGTGTATGATGATCTCCTGATTCTGCCTATCTGTTTTTATAAAAATGAATCACTTTTCTATTATCCTAGCAGCAGGCACCAAAAAAAGTTGGCTGTACATGTTCTGGAACAGCTGTGTTATAGCCATATCACCGCAATGGTACTTTCTCCAGCCCTGACCCTTCCAATCCCTTCTTTGCTATAGGGTCAACTAAACCAGTGTGTGAGTTAAGCATGAGCAGCTGGCTGTGAGTAGAGCTGCCCTACTCTTCCCTAAAACTGGGAAATGCTCTGTCATACATAACCATGAAAGACCCAGAGGACTTCCTTCTACCTGATTGTAACAGTCACTTTAGCTCACCTTCTTTGGGCCCATTAAGTATGAAGCTAATATCTGGTGTACTTGGAGATCGCTCCAATTAACCTCTAAGTCTTCCATTCTTAAGGCAACTAAAGGCACATGACTACTTCCAAAGCCTCTGTGTACTTCTCAATGCTAAAGTCTTTTTTCTCCTTTATTTTTCCTAACTCATTGTTCTATCTCTTTGCCATTTTCTCTGTCTCCTATACCAACTCTAACCATAATTTTAGTCTTTTTTTCCTTTCCTTTTCTACCTCCATGTTTCAGTACTATACTAATAAGCTATAAGCTGCTTCTTATAGGACAGCCTGGACCTAAAGTCAGGAAGAATCATCTTCCTAATTCAAATATGGCCTTAGAGTCTTAATAGTATTATTAATAATAATATTTAATAGCTGGGCAAGTCATTTAAACACTGTTTACCTCAGTTTTCTCATCTGTCAAATGAGCTGGAGAAGAAAATGGCAAACCACTCTAGTATCTTTGCCATAAAAGCCCAAATGGGATCACAAAGACCCTCAACTATTGCAACAAACATAAAGCTTCACGCCAGAAAGAGCCAGGTCTCATTTATCCTTTGCCTATAACACAAAGTGAATGCTTAATAAAGGTTTGTTGAATGAATAGATGAGAAAGAGAGGAAGGAAGAAAAAGAAGGTAAAAAGCTATCATGAAAGTAATGCTAGATAATAGAATTAGAAAACTTGGATTAAAAAATCCTCCCTCTACTTGGCTCTTTTCAACAATGAGGTGATTCAAGGAAATTCTAATAGAATTGTGATGGGAAAAGCCATCCACATTCAGAGAGAGGACTACATAGACTGAGTATGGATAGCAGCATGGTATTTTCACCTTTTTTGTTTGCTTGAGTGCTTTTTTCTTTCTCATTTTTCCCCTTTTGATTTTTCTTGCACAGCACAATAAAATGTGGAAATATGTTTAGAAGAATTGCACATTTAACCTATATTGGATTGCTTGCTATCTAGAGGAAGGGAACGATGGGGAGGGAGGGACAAAAATTTGGAACATAAGGTTTTGCAAAGGTGAATATTGAAGATTATCTTTGTATGTATTTGGAAAAATAAAAAACTATTATAAATTAAAAAACAAAAAAATCCTTCCACTGCTACTTACTCCTCCTCACATAATCCTCCAGTTACTCAGTGTGTATGGCTTCAGTTTCCTCATAAGTAAAATTAGGAAATTAGTTTACTTGACTTCTAAGGTCCCTTCCAGCTCTACATCTTAACAACCTCTGAGTGAACAAGCATTTCATAAAGCTCAGGAAGGGGACAATCAAGTACATTTAATTTAGTTTTCTGAAAAAAAGGTTAAGTAAGATCAGTTCTGATTTTTATCCTTGGGAAGCCTTACCACTTTCACTTCTCCATTAAAACAATGTAGTAGAATCTAGGAGAAAATGAGCTTCCCTAGGGCAGGGATTGTTTTGATCTTTTGCCTTTGTATCTATTTAGTCCCCAGTATCTATTTAGTACAGTGCTTAGAACACAGAAGGAGCTTAATAAATGCTCACTGATCAATAAAAATACTCATTCCAAATATCTACTAAGCTATATGGTACAGTGGATAGAGCACCAGGCCCAGATTAGGACAGGTCATCTTCCCAAGTTCAAATCCAGCCTCAGACACTTAGTAGTTGTGTGACCTTGGGCAGTCATTTACCTTATTTGCCTCAGTTTCCTCATCTGTAAAATGAGCTGAAGAAGGAAGTGGTAAAACACTCCAGTATTTTTAACAAGAAAACCTAAAGTAGGATCATGAAGAGCAAGACACAATTGAGCAATGACAATAACAAAATACCTACCAGTTTGATACAACAGAAAATTACTCCAAAGAAAGGTAAATCATGAGAAGCAGTAGTAATGTCAAGATCCTCGAGAACCCTGGGAGATGTAGGAAATGGAAATTTGGGAAGATAAGGGAAATCTAATATTACAGTAGTTTCTGTGAAATTCTTTCCAAGCCAGAGAGGCCTGTTCCTTTCACTCCCAACAATACACCAAAAGAGGTGGCCATGTTTTTTCAATCTCTGTAAGCCATAGAGTGATAGCCCTGTACCCTCCCTCCACCCCCAGTGGACCCTAGAAGAAGGGGTTTTTCCCTCTCTATCAACTTCAGGGGATGCTTGATAACCAAATCACCTCCTCTAAGAGTTGGAGCTCTTTGTTCACTTCACAACCTTTCAGTGAATCACAGGTGAAGTACCCAAGCTGAGATAGATAGCACTCAGCACAAGGGAGAGGCTACACATTTCATTCTTGACTACTGACTCTCCACAAAAGATATTTTAGAATCATAGAAGGCCTTTTCAGCAAGGGTACACACATCAGCACTTGCTGCTGCCAAGGTCACATTAATTATTCACCAATAATCTGACCCACTTACTATCCTCTGCAGCAGGGTGGGGAATTGCTTGGGAGAATAATTTTGCTGAAGCAATTTCTTTCTGAGTGTTTTGAGTTGTACAAGGATGTACAAGGAACCCCTCAGGGCCCCACAGGCTGTCACAGGAAGGCAGGGAGAGCCAGACATTCAATCTCCTGTGTCCCCTTGGCTGCCAAGACCAGGCTACAGATTACAGATGTCAACAGTAAAGAGGATTTTCCAAAACAGAACAACAACCCTACTCCCATGGGTATCCCCATACCAGGTCTCAGGGAACACAAGGGTGATTATGTAAATACATACACACTCAACTTTCTGTGAACTTTTCTCCTTAGTTGGTTTCCTGGTTTTCTCAACTAAATACACCTAAGTAATTTAAAAATTCAATCTCAACCTCCTTATGTATTCTTTAAGATTAAAAAAAAAAGCAGGGGGGGGTGAGTATCTTACTTTCTCTTAAGTCTAAGTCTTTAAGTTACTATTAAGCATGGCAATTTTTACTTGCTTTCTGCACAACCTGCAATACAATAAACAGGATGAAGCCCCAAAAGGAGAAAAGGAAAGACAGCTTCAGAGATCTGTAGGCAAGACTTAAACTTATCATCCACCCACATGTAGTCAAAATCTTAGGTGCCATCTCCATTCCAATGCCACACTGGTGTTCATACAGACCACACATTTGGGCCTTTAGATAACTCTACTCAATTACCATTTAATTCAGCAAAGTATTTGTTAAGGACCTACCCAGTGAGAGCTATTGTGCTGAGTGCTGGAATATAAAGATAAGAGAAAAAAACTGTCCAAGTGCCATTTCCTCAACACATGCTCTAACTAGATTGTAAGCTCATTAGAAGTGGACCAATCAGACATTTCTCTTATATCCTGTAAAGTACTTTGTTTTTGCTAGGTTCATAATAATGCTTGTTGTTGCATCTTAGAGGCATATATACTTTTTGTAGACCCCTGAGCTGCAAACAATAAGCAGAAGACCCATCAATAGTCTACAATTCCAGCTGCTGTTCAGGACAGTGAGATAAAAGAGTAGTGGGGAAAAAAAGAGACACTCCAGATTAAGGACCTCGTGCTAAATTATTTTAGAGTGTCACTTTTCATACACAGAACCAAACACACTTCATGAGATATTCCATCTTACACAGTCCATTTCAAATCCCACTTTCTCTGGATATGATTTCTGATTTGGCATTTCTCATATATCTTGCACTTAACTATCTTTCCACATCCATATGCTTTTTCCTCCTCAAAATATACTTGGTTTTTGACAGATACAGGCAGAGAACATAATCCACAGTATATCAGAAGCCACACAATACCAAGAATGTAAAAAAAAATTGCATGAAGGAAAACAGAGAGATAGATGCATGGGGTCATATAATTACATTGACACAATCAATGGACAATCCATGTTAACCACTGACATCGAGGAAATGGCAACAGATCCAAAGGGAAGTCACCAGTTAGTTTGTTGGATCCTCTGTGTAAGACTTCTAGGAGATAGCAAAAAATGATAAGATCTTCAAGAGTTGATATATGAGTCTCTAGAGGGGAGAGTCACATTGATATAAACGCACATTCTTCAGTCTTGAAAATAATAAAAATGTAAACTATCTGAGGGCAGGAGCCTTTTCATTTTTGTCTAGATATTCCTAGTGTCTAGTACATTATAGCCATGGTAGCAATGTTCACTGAAAACAATATCAAACTATTATAATGGAATTTTGCTCCATTTTCCCAAAGATGTAACAATTTTTATTTTTAAGACTATCAAAAGGTTGTTTCTGCTCCCTAGGATACAGTATCATTGTTCCTCATTGATCTATTTCCCAGAACTGTTCTCTATACCTTCCTCTGCCCTGACCCATACAATTACCCATTCCTACTCTGTTCTGCTCCTACACAGCTTTCTTCGGTCCCAATGGAGTCCTAACAAACCTAAATCAAGCTCTGACCTTCTTGCAAATCCAATCCCAGGACATTGCTTCTTCCCATCACATCTAGAATCCTCATCCTACTTCAGTTCCAAATCATGTCCTGATCTTCATGCCCCAGAATTCAAAGGAATTACTGTTTCCCATTCTCTGCTCCTATCACTGCATGGCTCCATGCTTTCCTGGATATATGATGAGAGGACCTAGATCTAGAAGAGAATAAAGCTTCACACCATCTTTCCCACCTATTCCCTCCTATCTACTCATACAGCCACTCCCCTAATTCAGGACTTTCTCTGTTCTTGCCTAGGATTCAGCAATAGTCTGTGTAGCTCAAGTCCTATCCCATCCCAGTTCAGACTCCACATAGTTTCCAATACATGAAGTCTAAAGCACAGGCTGACCATATCCTTTTCCTCCTCTATGTGCTCTGGTAGCTCCATCAGGATAAATTACAAATTCTTCTAACTGGCATTTAAAGTCTATCACAATCTAGTTCAGGTTCATTTTTCTAGGCTTATCATCCATTACTCCCCTTCACATATTCAACATTCCATCCAAACTGACCTACTTGCCATTCCTCCTACACAATGATCTATATTTTTTATCTGTACCTTTGCCCAGGTCATCAGCCTCCATGCCTGGAATGTCCTGTCTTCCTGCTCTTAAAATAATAGCTTTCTTCAAAGTTTAGTTCAGAGACTGTTTCCTCCTTTTTGAAAACTACCTTGATACACAGAGCTGCAAATACTACCTCTCCCTCAAAAAAGAAATTACTTGCTATTCTTTTGTATTAGTATGTACATGTTGTTTCCCCAATCAATTACAAGCACCCTGAAAGCTTCTATTTTTGTTTTTTATTCAAGCAATTTAAAAAGTGGTGCTTAATAAATTACTATTTATTGATCTAAATAAAGGGATAGCTAAGTAGTTTGGCAGAGACAGGGATGAAACTGAAGAGAGGAAAATCGGAGTCCAAATCCAGGCTCAGACCTTGGTTGGGTTATCCCAAGCAAGTCAATTAACCTCTGCCTCAGTTTCCTCATTTGCGCTCTTGGGATTGCTATGAGAATCAAATGAAATAATATTTGTAAAGCACATAATTTGATGAAAGTTACATAGTAGGTATGTTAAATGCTGGCTATTATTATTATTATCATAATTATTAATACTATCATCTAATTTTACAAATGAAAAAATGGAAACAGTAAAGTGATTTGCCTAAGGTCACATGACTATGGAGACAGAACTATGCTGGTACCATGCTGGTCCTTCAGAATGGGTTGCTCCCTATAAAACTGTCAAGTTCAATAAGCAGATCCAGTGAACAGTATCAGGAAATCTTCTGCTTAAAAATCAAACAAATGATCAGGTCAGCCCTATTTCCAGCTGCTGATATTTTTCTTCAAACCCATGTGATTATTATAAGAAACTCAGTTTCAAGAGATCAACAAATATTGACTGTGGGCCCAATATTGTGTGCTAAGCACTCTGGGGACACAAAGAAGCAGAAATTAAAATTACAATATCTATCCTACAGAATTTAGAGTCTATAGTAGGGGAGATAGGGCATATAGATAGGTATCTGTATGCATGTATGTGTAGTGTATGTAGAAATTTATGAGCTAATATTTATATATAAACTCATATAAATATGTAAAATATATTTGCATATAAAGTATGTAAATATACACACATATTTTTACTGTTTTATATATACATACATATATATGATGAATATGTGTGTACATTTTTATTCATACATGTATATTATTCTGACATTATTTTACCATTGAACGCCAAATGAATGGCATGCTATGGATTTTCAGAAAAGGAAGACAGCTATGTGGACTGGAGTGATTAGAGAAGTTTCACAAATGGCATGTGACATGATTAGGGCCCTGAAGGATTGCTGGTGCTAATAGCAATAATAATGTCTTTCATATTTGGGCTTACAAATAACTTTAAATATCCATTGCCTCATTTGTGCTTCCTAAAGATTCTATGATTAGGTAAGACAGGAATCATTAAATCCATTTTATAGATGAGGAAATTAAAATTCAGACTAGTTTATTCACTTGCCTAAGATCACAAAGCTAGCAAGCAACAGGGCAGTACTCAAACCCAGATGATGGGATAATAGATCTAGGGCTAGAAGAGATGTCAAGAACCATCTAGTCCAAATTTGACTCAAATCCTCCCCTTCTTGTTCACTGTGCAGCCATTAATTAATTTTAAAAATAGTTTTTGGAAAAGGAAATGGAAAACCACTCCAGTGTTTTTGTCAAAAAAACCTACAAAGACTTGGACATGACTGAATGACCCAATAACAGCAAAAAGATAGTTTTATAGATTATAAAAATGAAGCCAAACAAAATTGGATGATATATACAAAATCACACACTTTGTGAGTGTGGTAGATGGGATTTGAACCCAGAACACCTCTGACTCAGGGCTCTCTTCACTGAATCAGTACTTTTTAGCATCTACTTTAGAGAAGGACATTCCAAGGTGAGACAGACAGAGTGAATAGGAGCATGAGGTGGGAAATGTGTAAGATATCTGGGGAACAATGAAGAAACCAGCCTGGCTAGGGAAGGATATTTATGGGAGGGTGTAGTGACAAGAATGGAATGGTAGAATGGAGACTTGAGGTGTACTTCCAAAGGTAGGAAAGCAACTTGGGGAAATGCCATGAAGCTGATTTGGATGAGCCCAAAATGGCCTCCATGTTTTATCTCCCTCATGTCTCTCACCTAACCCAAAATGCTGTATTGTATTGAGTAGAAGTCCTTACCAAGCTTGATGTCTCCATCCAAGGTCATCAGCACATTGCCGGCCTTCAGGTCACGATGGATGATCTTCTTACTATGTAGGTAGGTGAGGGCCTCTAGCATCTGACGGCAGATTACTTGAATCTGAGGCTCTGTGAGCCCTCTATCCAACTCTGTGGGCAAAAATCAACAGAGAAAGGATTAGGCAGCTTTAAATGAACCATCAGTTGAGCGGATATTTGGATCTCCTGGACCATTGGACCTTCCCTCTAGCCAAGTTAGACTCACATCCAGATACCTAAAGGCATTTTCCCTCTTTCTCAAAGGATAAACTAGGTATACGAACTGACAAATTACTATCCAGTGGCAGTTGAGGCATTCACCACCAAGGGCATTTACACAATGACCACAAGAAGACAAGTAGAAATTTAAAAAAAATAGAATATGTATAATTACCATGACCTGACAAATATGGAAATATGTTTAGAGGAAGTGCACATGTTTAACCTACATCAAATTATTTACTGCCTTGGGGAGGGGGGAGGAGAGAGGGAGAAAAATTTGGAACACAAGGTTTTGCAAAAGTAAATGTTGCAAACTATCTTTGCGTGTATTTGGAAAAATACTATTGGAAAATTTAAAAATCAATAATTACCATGACCAATCTTTGCCCCAGAGAATAAATAAGAAAATAGAACTGCTCCCTCTCCTCTTTATAGAAGTGAGGGATTATGGGTATGGAAGATTGCATATATTTTCAGACACAGTTGATATGTTCTTTTGTCTTGCTAAACTGTGTTGGGTGTATTTTCACTCTTCTGTCTAATAAGCTAAAATATGAAAATCATTAATATTGCTACTAGCATTGACAATCCTTCAGGGCCCCAATTCCATCATACATCATTTATGAAACTTCTCTAATTGCTCCAGTCTACATGGCTGTCTTCCTTTTCTGAAAATCCATAACTTGCCTCTCATTTGGGATTCAGTGGTAAAATGATGTTTTATTATATACACATATACTTACACATGTATATACACACATATATACATATGTATATATATACATAAGTATTCCATATATATTATATATACATAGATAAAGCAAGTAAAAAGTATGTGTATACTTTGTTATAGATGAAGACTCTCAATAAGGGAAGGGAGAGAGATACAACTGGAAATGAATTACATTAAAATAAAAGTCATCAATTTTATTTACAAAAAGACAAAGACATTGACAGATCCATTATAGGAGAACGTGGCTAGTCCAATCATCATTGAAGTCATCATTTTGCTACCTAACAGTTCTGCTAAACACAGATAATTCAGAGTTAGCAGGGACCTTCGAAGTCTCTCCTAATATTTAACTAGAGTTCAATTCCAACTCCATCACCCCATTTTATAGATCAAAAGCCCAGACACAGTGATTTTTCAAAAGTCATCCAGATAGGATCTGGCACATCCAAGTTTCAAACCCAGGTCCTCACACTTCAAATCTAGTTATCATACAGACTCTCATTACTTCATAACCCATCCATTTCCTTCCCTTATCTCTGACCATTTCAGGATAAGATGCTTTATTATCCAACTTCCATATAAAACATTAAAAAAATTTCTTTCTCTTTTCTAAGTCCTGACTCCTTGTACTGCATCAGCACCACTCTCTCCTAAGGTACAGACAAAACACCCCATCCAAGTTTAAGAAACTGTTTCCCCAAGTGGCAATCTTGGAATACTCCCCAGCTTGCCTAGCTGCCTTCAGCACTAGTAGCTGCTGCAGCACTATTTATATAGCCTACTCTTTGTGTGGCTTCTCAGCCTACAAATCTGCAGCTACAATCTACAGCCTGCAAATCTCTTTAGGCCCCTTTCCTGGATCCAGCCTATAGCCTGGTCCTCCCTGATTCTCATCCAGAGAGTCAGGTTCAGTCCTTTGAAATCAGGGTGGGGGGGAGTGGGGAGAAAAGGGGATAGCACATCTTTATTCTGTTTCTTCAATGTTTTATCCCATAATTCTGGTCAAGTATTTACCTTCCTTGGTTACTCTGCCAATTATAAAATGAGGAGATAAGCCACCTATCGTTTTCCTACCTTTTATGAGAAAAGGTTAAGCTATAACATGACTTACCCTAGTAAAGACGTGATATACAATAAAGCACTTAGCATCTGAAAAGAACTTTATCATTTTTTCAAAGAACCCTACAACCTCTACTGTTTTATTCTCTCCAACTGGGAAGTAAGGAGGTCATACATAATCTTCATGATCTTTTCTGCCCAAATAAAATGTAGCAATGAGAGACCTATTATGGTCTTGGAGTCAGGAAAAACTGGGTTTAAATCATACCTGAGACATTTACTAGCTGTGTGACTCTGTACAAATCACTTAACCTCCATCTGACACACTTTCCTAATCTGTAAAAGAGGGATATTAACACTACCTATCTCCCAGGGTCAATAAGATCATTTGTGTAAAGTACTTTGCACAGTGCCTAATATATAGGAGAAACTAAAAAAAATTATTATCATTAGTTAACATTACTTGCTGTATGGTTAAGAATGTAAACAAAAAAAATCTTTCCTGGAAAGAAAGAGAAAGAGAGATAAAGAGAAGAGGGGAGGGAGGGGGGAGAGAGAAAGAGAGGGAGGGAGGAAAAAAGGAGAGAGGAAGGAAGAAAGGAAAGAAGGAATGAAGAAAGGAAGGAAAAGAGAGAGAGAAGAAGAGGGAGGGAGGGAGAGAAAGGAGGAAGGGAGAGAGGGAGAGAGAGGAAAGGAAGAAGGAGAGAGGGAAGAAGGAAGGAAAAGAGAGAGAGGGAGGGAGGGAGGAAGGAAAAGAGAGAGAAAGGGAGAGAGGGAGAGAAGAAGAAGAGAGGGAGGAAAGGAATGAAGAAAGGAAGGAAAAGAGAGAGAGATAAAGAGGAAGGGAGGGAGGGGAGGAAAGGAAGAAGGAGAGAGGGAGGAAGGAAGAAAGGAAAAGAGAGAGAGGAGAGAGAAACAGAAAAAGAGAGAGAGAAGAAAAAGGAGAGAGAGAGCAAGAGAGAGAAGGAGAGAGAGAGAGGAAGGGAAGAAGGAGAGAGGGAGGAAGGAAGGAAGGAAAAGAGAAAGAGGAGAGAGAGAAACAGAAAAAGAGAAAAAGAAGAAAGAGAGAGAAAGAAGGAGAGAGAAAAAAGGAAGAAGGAGAGGGGGGAGAGGAAGGGAGAGAGAGAGAGAGAGGGAGATAGGGAGAGAGAGAAAGGGAGGGAGAGAGGGAGAGACACGGAGAGAGGGAGAGAGACAGAGGGAGAGGGAGAAAGAGAGAAAGAAGGAAAGGGAGATAGGAAGGGAGAGGGAGGAAGAAAAAGAGAAGGGAGGAAGGAAGGAAGAATTCTAACCCCTTGAATAGTTCATATGTTTCTTCTGGTTTATATCTTGAGAATTCTAACTCGAGGTATCCTCTAACTCAACTTACCTAACATGATGGCATCCACTGCTCCACCAGGACAAAACTCAATCATAATCTGCAGAAAAAATAAACAGAATCCAAGTGAACTAGAGGGCCAGGTAGGGAAAAAAACTCTTATTAGGATGTGAATTGGCTCAACAACTCTGGATAGTAATTCTGAATTATGTTTTTTATTAAAAAGTAATGAAAATGTCCATTCTTTTGTGATCCAGGGATCCTGACACTAGTTATATGGACCAAAGAGGTCAAAGAAAGAAAAAGTCTTGAATAGATTAAAATATTCATAGCAGCACCTTTTGTTGCAACAAAGCAATGGAAACAAAGTACATACCACCCACTGACTGGGCATATAAATGTAACGAGATTATTGTATTCTCAGAAATGATGAATGAGAAGAATTCAGAGAAGGATGGGGAGATATTTGAAATGATGCAAAGGGCAGTATGTAGGACCAGAAAAACAATGACAAAAGTGTATATGGTAAGAAGAATTTTAAAAATTATAAGCTGACACTTATGTAACTATAATAACTAAGCTTGGCCCTAAAGAAGAAAAGAGACAATGTACGACCTTTTCTTCTTGGCAGGGGAGATAGACGTAAGGGTGGCGAGGGGAACTTTGGGTAGAAAACTTAGATTCTCAGACTCGGTTGGTGTGTTGGCCAAATTGCTGAACTGCTTTCTCCCTTTTCTTTTTATTTAACTTTTCATTATATGGGATGCTTTAATGAAAGAAAGGTGTTATACAAGTAAAAGATATCAATGATTTTTTTTAAATGAAGCCTCCATATCCTGGACAACTAAAAAGTGAGAATGATGTAGTTAGGACTTACAGGGCTGCTTCTACCAATCTTCCCCAGGGACATTTATCACTCCCACTTCACTCAGGAACTAACCAAAACACACAAAAAGAAGCTACTTCATGAATTTCTTCCATTGCCTAGAGCTGTTTCTTGTGCCATCCATCTCTACCACCACCACTCAAAAGAAAGGAAAAAAATAAAAAATCAGCTTGTATAAACTCACTTGAAAAGGATAAATGTCTTGCTTCACTTAGAGTGGTCACAAAAGAAGAGGAAGACATTGAAAAAAGGATGTTCTCCATTTATAAAAGAGGGAAACCTGCCTGCTCACATAGCTTCTTCCTTGCTAGATGGCTTGTTGGGGTTATACCTCATCTAATGAGAAGCAGAGCCTTTATTAAGTTCAGCAAAGAAATAGATGGGTATATTCTTTTCTCTCTTCATTTAGGCTAACTCAGCAGACACTTATTTAAATACCTTCAAATGACCCATTTGTTCATTCATGCAATAAGCATGCATTGAACTCCTACTATAATAAGCATTTGGTATTGCAAGAGATACAAGGAATTCTAATGGTCCCTGTTCCCAGAGTTCACAGTGTAATTAGGAAGATGATGGTGATGATGATATCACAATTTTCTTGCCCTTTAAGGTTTACAAAGTACTTCCCATTATCGAATTTGATCCTTATAATAATAATCCTATGAGGCAGATATTATTATTAATCCCATTTAATAAATGAGGAATCAATCTTAGAAAGGTTAAGTGACTTTTCCAGAGTCATGCAGCTAATTAGTGTCTTGAGACAGGATTAGAAAACAAGTCTTATTGACTCTTAAATCCAGCATTCTATCCACTTTGTTACCCAAACATTCATATATATGACAAGGAACTGGCAACGTAGAACAACTTATAAGAGATCTCACAAAGCAATGCTTTTAAGAGTTAAGTGGTAGTCATTCTCAGACTTGAGTATGAGGATCCCTTTTTAATGTCAGAATATCTTGAGGACCCCCACATGATGACATGATTATTAGTATCCTTTGACTAAGAAAATACATAATGATAAAATTTACTATGAATACAGTCATGCTTTTAAATTGATTTCTATTTTATTAATCATAGTAGCATCTGTGTATATATGAGATAATAATAACTATGATTGTGAGTCATTATTTGTTCAGTCTCCAGAAACTAGATTTGCTTATGGATTCAAAAATGGCTTTGCATACTCCTGGCAATAACTCCACGGATCCTGTGGCCAACAGACTAAAAAATTAAATTAAATAGATCATGAATTCAGAAGAACCGGAAGGGGGATTTCTGCATGTTTTCCATTTAGGAAACAAAATTAACCCCAAACATCCAATCTTAAAGGCACTAATTCCCTATGTGTATAGGCAAGAATTCTTAAGCCAGTATGTGTATAAATCTCAACATTTAGAACATGGCAGGAAAAGAAACTGCCTGTGAAAATCAACAACTGGTGTTATAACAAGCATTGATGCAAGGATCCTCTCTTTTGAAGTGGTAAGGAAATAGAAACAAGGTGGGTACCCATGGATAGCAGAGCAAAGAAAAAATCTGGGGCATATAAATGTGAAGGATTATTGTCATGCTAAACAAAATGAAAACTATGAGAATTCATAGAAACTTGGAAAGACTCCACAGGGATTGATGGGGCAAAGTAAGTAGAACACATTCCACAATAATGGAAAGAAACAAATATATGTGAAAAAGCAATGATTTCATCTTATAAGAAATTTCTGATGACAAAGTTTTTTTTCTATCAGTGCATATTTCAATTACTTCTAGATAAGTTTTAGGGAGGAAATGAAGGCTCAAAGAAATTCAATGCTTTCCCCAGTGTCAAAAGTCAGACTGGAACTCAGATCTTTCTGTTTCCAAGATTTGCACTTGAAGGTCACCCACTAAAAGTCTCCAAAGCAGAGGTCATGGCTTGAACATGAGTAATACAGTACACCTAGATGGAGCACTAAGTAGGGAGCCAGAGACATGAGTTCAAAGTTCAAACACTTATTAGCTGTGTGACCTTAGGCAAGTCACATAACTTCAGTCCTATCTGTAAAATGGAGATAATAACAACTACCTACAAGAGATACTATAGAGATAAAATAAAATAATATTTGTAAAAATGCTAGATATTATTATGAGATAGAGTACTGGACCTCGAATCATGAAGATTTGAGATTAAATCCTGTCTTGTACATTTATCAGTTGTGCCACATTAACCAAATCAAAATGTCTTTGAGCCTTAGTTTTCTCATCTGTAAAATGGAAATCACAATAGCAGCTACCTTATAGGATTGTTGTTTTTTTAATTAAGATAAAGTACTTGTAAGAGTCAAAGCATTAATAAATGTTTCTTGTATTCTGTTATTATCATTATTATTTTACCAAGGACTAGAAACCTAAAGCTACTTTCCCCAAGATCTCATAGCTATTTAATGAATAAAAAGCACCAGTGCCTAAAACTCAATATTTCTTCCTTCCCATTCTTCCCTCCCCCATTAGCTCCTTCTCCTGATTTCCTTATTTCTATTCATGGTAACTGCTGTTTCTCTTCCAGTCAGTCACCCAGACTCAAAACCCCTGTCATCTTTTACTCTTCCCTCTCTCCTTACCCTCTCCACATCCAATCCAGTGCCAGGCTCTTGGCAGTATCACACAAATACCCCTCCTTCCTTTCATTCCATGCTCATTGCCTCAGTCCCACTTTAAGTTTCAATTATCTTGTGTCTGGATTATGACAACATATTGCTAACTTTTTGCCTCATATTTAATTGGTCCCTTCTCAGTTTATCCCACCCACCACAGCCAGATTTATCTTTTTGAAATGCATCTTTGATCATGGTCCTCCCTATTTTTAAAAGTCTTCCAAGGCTACTTATGCCTATCAAATAGAATAGAAACCTCTTCAACTAGCTTTTCAAGACTATCTTCACAATCTATCTCCAAACTATATTTCCCAATCCCATCTCCTATTACTCTTTCACACATACCTACCTAGTCCTGTAGGCAGAGCAAATTACTTGATTTCCCCTGGATACATGTCATGCTTTCCAAATCTTCCACACTCATAGTATACTCATCCTCATTTATTCTTAATAACCCACTCAATGCTCCCCATCAGTTACTCATAGAAGGACTCTTTTGTGTTTAGGAAAAAAGAAAGAAAGAAAGGAAAAAGATCCCAAAATATATGAACTATGTTTCTCCTGTTTCTCTTGGTCTCTCTTTCTCAGTCTCTTCCTCTTCTCTCTCTCCTCCTTCCCTTTCTCTCTCTCCTCCTTCTCTTTCTCTCTCTCCTCCTCTTTCTCTCTCTCTCTTTTTTCTTCTTCTCTTCCTCTTTCTTTCTCTCTCCTCTCCTTTTTTTCTTTTTTCTCCTCCTTTTTCTTTTTCCCTTTCCCTTTTTCCCTCCCTCCTAAAAAGCATCTCCCAGCTTTCTGTTTTCGATTTCCTGCTTGCCATTGAGTCCCTCAAAATCCATTTTCCCAAGGAGCATGGAAGAAGGCGTAGGCCTCTAGAGTTGCTGGCTAGTACATTCAAGGAGGTTTTCTTGTACTTTAAACAATGAAGGAAAGCATCCAGTAATGAACTGACTAGTTTAAAGGCAGTTCTCAAGCCAGAGGAGGGGGGTAATGGCCTGTTTGATTTGGAGAGACCTCCACTAGGCTTGTTTGACCTCTGAGAGACCTCTTGTTAAGTGTAAAGCATGAAAGGCCATCTGAGAAAATGACTGTGCTGAACTGACAGCCTCCTCTGTAATGTAGAAATCAGGCTTTAGGCCCAAGGCAAATAGAGGGCCTAAACCCAGGAAGAGTCAAATAGGGTGTGTGTGCCCCAGCCTGGCCATGGTGGCAAGGTGGGATGAAATGGAGAAATCCTTCGAGCAGCTAAGACTTAACCAACCACAAAAAACTTGAATTATTTTCCCGTCCACAGTTCCCAGGGTCATACACCAACTTAATAGTACAAAATAAATGAGTAAACTGCAATGGCCAAGTCTCTATTCCTGAGCATACTGATTTGTCTGGCTCCAATGCTGCCTGATACTTTTACTTATCCCCTCCTGAGTTAAGAAGTCACAATGAACATGATTTCAAATAAACATGAATGTCATTCATTTTGTCCATACATTAGAGATCAAAAGAAGCTCAAGCTTTTTTGGTGTTATTCATTCAGGTCCAACCATGACTCATTTGGGGTTTCCTTGGCAGAAATACTGGAGTGGTTTGCCATTTCCTACTCCAACTCATTTTACAAATAAGGAAACAGAGGCAAATGGGGTTAAATGACTTGATCATGGTCACACAACTAGATAGTGAGTGCTGAGGTCAGATCTGAACTCAGGAAGAGGAGTCCTCCTGACCCTAGGCCTTGAATTTTATCTACTACACCTAGCTGCCCAGCTTAGACAATATCCCCATGACTAAATTCTAAGCAGTTAGCAATTCTCGTGGATATAGCCTCAAAGTAGAAAGCTATGCAGAAACAGAACATAACCATTAGGAATTGAGTTCTACTGGAAATTGAATGGATCCTATCAGTTGGAGAATGGCTGAATAAATTGTGGTATATGAATAATGGAATATTATTGTTCTATAAGAAATGAGCAGGCTGATTTCAGAAAAACCTGGAAAGACTTACATGAACTGATGCAAAGTGAAGTGAGAGCAACCAAGAGAACATAGTACACAACAAAAACAAGATTATGCAATGATCAATTCTTATGGACTAGGCTCTTTTCAACAATGAGGTGATTCAGGCCATTTGCGTCCAGAGAGAGGACTAAGAAGATGGAATATGGATCACAACATAGTATTCTCACTTTTTTGTTGCTGTTGTTTGCTTACTTGTTTTTTTTTTCTTTCTCTTTTTTTCTCCTTTTCATCTGATTTTACTTGTACAGCACGATAAATGTGGAAATCTATTTAGAAGAATTGTACATGTTTAATCTATATTAGATTACTTGCAGTTTAGAGGAGATAGAGGGAAGGGAGGGAGAAGAATTTGGGATATAAGGTTTTGCAAGAGTGAATCTTTGCATATATTTTTGAAAAATAAAAAGCTACTATATTTTTTGCTACTATTATTTTTTTTTCTATTTTTTTATTAAAAGCTTTTTATTTACAAAACATATGAGTGATTTTTCTACATTGACCTTTGCAAAAACTTTTTTTTTGTTCCAAGTTTTTCCCCTCCTTACCCCCACCCCCACCCCTAGATGACAGGTAATCTAATACATGCTAAATAGGATAAATTATATGACAAATCCAATACATGTATACATATCTATGCAGTTATCTTACTGCACAAGAAACATCAGATCTAGAAAGTGAAGAAGAAAAAAACAACCTAAGAAGGAAAACAAAATGCATGGAAATATTCACAGAAAGCGTTAAAATGCTGTGTTGTGGTCCGTACTCAGTTCCCACAGGCCTCTCTCTGGATGTATATGACTATCTTCATCGCTGAACAATAGGAACTGGTTTGAATCACATCATTGTTGAAGAGAACCATGTCCATCAGAATTGATCATCGTATAGTCTTGTTGCTGTGTATAATGTTCTCCTGGTTCTGCTGATTTCACTCAGCATCGGTTCATGCAAGTCTCTCCAGGCCTCTCTGAAAACCTCCTGTTGATTGTTTATTACGGAACAATAATATTCCATAACATTCATATACCATAATTTATTCAGCCACTCTCCAATTGATGGGCATCCTTTCAATTTCCAGTTTCTTGTCACTACAAAAAGGGCTGCCACAAACATTTTTGCACATGTGGGTCCCTTTCCCTCCTTTAAAATCTCTTTGGGATATAGGCCTAGTAGAAACACTGCTGGGTCAAATGGTATGCACAGTTTGATAACTTGTTGGGCATAGTTCCAAACTGCTCTCCAGAATGGTTGGATCCGTTCACAGTTCCACCAACAATGTATCAGTGTCCCAATTTTCCCACATCCCCTCCAACAGTTATCATTATCATTTCCTGTCATTTTAGCCAATCTGACAAATGTGTAGTGGTATCTCAGAGTTGTCTTAATTTGCATTTCTCTGATCAATAGTGATTTGGAGCACCTTTTCATGTGACCGGAAATAGTTTCAATTTCTTCGTCTGAAAATTGTCTGTTCATATCTTTTGACCATTTATCCATTGGAGAATGGCTTGAATTCTTATATATTTGAGTCAATTCTCTATATATTTTAGAAATGAGGCCTTTATCAGAACCTTTGGATGTAAAAATATTTTCCCAGTTTACTGCTACCCTTCTAATCTTGTCTGCATTCGTTTTGTTTGTACAAAAACTTTTTAACTTGATGGCTACTATTATTTTTTTAAAAAGAATTAAGAGTTTTAATTACCCCCATAATTTTAAAACAAATACTGAGGTCCAAAGTACATTTGACTGATTCCCACATATAATATTAGTAATGTAAGCTCACAGATTTCCTGATAGGACTGGGAAAGGGCAAGAGTAAATTCCTTGGTGTTACTCACACAGCAGTGTTATTAATGGAATCTATCTCTGTACCCAGTGAAGCCTATGACCACAGTGGTTGCTATCTCTGAAGTTCAATTAAAAATGCTTACAACATATTTGGTTACATATTTAGCCAAGAGAAACCAAAGGTTAAGTGACATGTTGCCAGAAACTTACATAAAGTTAGGCCTGGAAGTTACACCCACATGTTTCATTTTATTTATGTTTTTGGTTTTGTTTTTTGTTTTTTAACAAATGAAGAAACTGGAACCTGGAGAAGAAGTTCATTCAGTTGTCCAAGGTCACACAAATAGTAAGATGCAGAGTCAAGAGGGAAATCCAAACTTGGTTGAAGCTAACACCTTTCTATTATATTACGCAAATTTTGCTCTTTATTAAAACATATCTTTTCATTCTCTTTTAATAAAACCCATAAATTCAATATACATATTTTTCTAATAGGGCTTTCTTTGGCAATGAGAAAAGACATTATTTTCCCATAATCATTCTGACTCTTAATGTCAGTAGCACAAAAAAAGCCAAAGTCCTAAATCTTATTCATTCCAGAACCTCAAAATATTCATTTAAGCAAGAGGATTTAAAGTCCAGTCTCACCATGTGCACCAACCCAAAAACCATTGTAAAGAATCCAAGGTCCTGTTCTCCTCCTCCTCCCCCCCCTTCTCTCCAGGCCCTAACCTTGTTTTCTCTCCTGCTGACCCTGTATCCCTAATCCTGGGCTGTGTGCAGCTTTTAATGTTCCCCAGACTAAATGCATTAATTTCCAAAGTCTTCTGGGAAAAAGCTACTTTTTCAAAATAAGAGTTCCCCTACTCACAAATTTGATCACTTTCAAGCCCTTTTCTTCATACCAAAGACATATCTATTATCATTATATTATTAATCAATAGTAACAGTAATAATAACTAGCATTTTTAAGGTATTTTAAGGTTTGCAAAATACTTTACAAATATTGCATTTTATCCTCACAACAACCCTGGGAGGTTGGTCCTTATTATAGTTATCTTCATTTTACAGATAGATAGAAGCAAACAGAGATTTGATTTCCCCACAAAACTAATCCAAGGATGGATTTGAATTTAGTTCTTCCTGCAAATTAGAGGCAGCTAGGTGGAACAGTGGATAGAGCCCCAGGTTTGAAGACATGAAGACTTGAAATAAAATCTGACCTTCAACATTTATTAGTTATGACCCTGAGCAAGTCACTTAACTCTGTTTACCTCAGTTTCCTCATCTGTAAAATGAGTTCACAAAGAGTCAGACATGACTAAACAACAACTTCCTGATTCCTGATCCAGTATTCTATCCTCTAGGCCACTTAATTGCTTCTATTAATAACTTACAAAAAGCAGTTTACCAACTATAAAAAACAGTTATTTTATCCCCTTCTGCATAATTCATAAAATATTAAATGTAAAAGAATAAGTCAGAGAGTGATATCCTAGACCCTAGATTAAACATCATTGCAAAGGATGAGGACAAGATTAATAACAATACCAATGAGAGTAATAGCAACTCATATTTATATGGTGCTTTAAGGTTTGTCAATCTTTTGCACAAAGGATTTCATATTCCTCAGAATAACCTGTTGACAGAGGTGCCATTAAAATATATACCTCCTTTTTACACATGAGGAAACTGAGACTAGCAGGGGTTAAGTGACTTTTTTCCAAAAACTGAACCTGAAAGTATACAGGCTTTGCACAGTGTATTGGCTCTTTCTGTAGCTGGTAATGGGTTTATAGACAAGTCAGTATTTGTTACAAATATGAATGGGCTGGTATCTCCCCCAGTTCAGAAACTCACACAGTATCTGAGACTATATTTGAACCCAGTTTTACCTAACTCTAAGTGAAGCCCTTTATGCTCTACTCCATCATGCTTCTACATCATTTGAGCATGAGATCAAGTGAGCAGATGAAAAATGAACCTAACCACAAGTGCAATCCCTGATGGTCTGAATCTGTCATTTTCCTCCCCAATACAAAGTAGAAATGAATGAACCTCATCCTCTATTGAAATTACACTGATAATTCCTTCTCAACCCAACAAGTGTATGTCCTGCTATCAATGTTCAGTCATTTTTCAGTCATGTCTTATTCTTTACGATCCCATTTGGAGTTTTCTTGGCAAAGATAGTGGAATGGTTGGTCATTTCTTTAACCTGCTCATTTTACAGATGAGGCAAACAGGATGAAGTGACCTACCCAGGATCTCACAGCTAAAAAGTGTCTGAGGCTGGATTTGTATTCAGGAAAATGAGTTTAACTTCAGATCCAGACTCTGTGCATTATGGTGTCACCTAGTCAGATTCTACCATTAATATCTTTGGGCAAATCCTTCAGGTATTTGAGTTTTAGTTTCATCATCTATAATAATGAATTTTTTTAATTTTAATTTTTTTCTTTATTAAAGATTTTTATTTGCAAAATATATGTATGGGTAATTTTTCAACATTGACCCTTGCAAAGCTTTCCGTTACAAATTTTTCCCCCCTAGTCCCCACCCCTCCCCTAGATGGCAGGATATCCACTACATGTTAATCATGTTAAAATACTTGACAAATCAAATATATGTATGCATATTTCCACACTTATCTTGTTGTGCAAGAAAAATCGTATCTACAAGAAAAAAATCAGAGAAAGGAAACACAATGCAAGCAAACATCAATAAAGAGCGTGAAAATGTTACGTCGTGGTCCACATTTCACATCCCTCTCTCTGGGTGTATATGGCTTTCCTCACCGAACAATTGATACTTGTTTGAAACATTTCATTGTTGAAGAGAGCCATGTCCATCAGAATTGATCATCATATAGTATTGTTGTTGCCGTGTATAATGATCTGGTTCTGCTCAATTCTCTCAGCATTAGTTCATGCATGTCTCTCCAGGAATCTCTGAAATCATCCTGCTGGTCGTTTCTTACAGAACAATAATATTCCATGACATTCATATACCATAGTTTATTCAGCCATTCTCCAACTGATGGACATCTATTCAGTTTCGAGTTTCTAGCCACTACAAAAAGGACTGCCACAAACATTCTTGCACATGTGGGTCCCTTTCCTTTCTTTAAGATCTCTACTGGGTCAACATCATTTATATTAATGAAAGAACTGGACTAGATCATATGTAAGTAACTCAATTTAACAGTCACATATTAAACATGTACTCCTAAACTGGGAACACAGATTTTTAAAACTACATAGTCTCTACTATGTAATAATACAGGAGCTAATAGACTGAAAAATATATAAATGAGTACTACACACAAGACATAGGGCATGGCAAAGCAAAGAGGACATCCTTGAAAAAAATATTTAAAAAATACTCTAATCCTACTATATGCTTTCTGCATGACTTTGAGCAAGATTCTTATCTCCTGAGCCCAAGTTTCTTTGTGCTCCAAAAGTTATTAAACTGAATGTATTATTTAGCCTTTATTGGATTGTTTGCTGTCTTGGGGAGAGGAAAAGGGGGCAGGTAAGAAGACAAATTTGGAACACAAAGTTTTACAAAGTGGAATGTTGAAAACTATTTTTGCATGTATTTGGGGGAAAATATTATAATATAATCATTAAAAAATTATGCGTGCTCCTTGGGGTCAGCAATATCACCACTACATCTATGCATCAAAGAAAGAGGAAAAGGACTTTTATGTACAAAAATATTGATAGCAGTTCTTTTTGAGATGGCAAAAACTGAAGGAGTGCTCAACATATGGCTGCATGATATATGACTATACTGTGTTACTATTGTGTCATTAGAAATAATGAAGGGTATAGTTCCAGAGGAACTTAGGAAATGTCATATAAACTGATACAGAATAAAAGAACCTCATGAAAACAAATAACTTGGAAAGACTTAAGAATTCTGGCAAACATAATGACCAAACATGATTTCAAGAGGACCAATGATGAAGGATGTTACCCATTTCCTGACAGATTGGTAATGTACTAAATATGCAAAATGAGACACACATTTTTGGACATGGTTAATAGAGAGGAATTTATTTTGCTTGACTATGCATATTTATTACAAGGACTTTCTTTTTCTTTTTCTTTTTTCCCAGTGAGGGAAAGAAGGAAAGGAAAGAATGCTTGTTAATTGAGAACAAAATATATAATCTCAAATAAAATAAAATGAAAATGAGGGGCTGGAACTCTACAGGCTTTAAGGTCTCTTTCTAACTCAATCTGTAAATGATGAAAATGAGCAAAGAAATAATATTTTCTGCTTAGGAAGGAAGGGATGCAGAGAGAAACAGAATCAAGGAAGACTTTAGGGAAGAAAGTAGCGATTAAATCTAAGTCTAGAAAGAAAAAAAGGAATTTAATAAACATAGATAAGGAAAGATTGTGATCGTGCTTTCCAGGCATAAGGGGCATCCTTCTTCTCTTAATGGTACATGTCCTTTGTTCTGGGATCCCTTCTAACTCTGACATTCCATATTCCAAGGCTCTCTCCAGTACTTTTAACTTTATAAAGTTAGCACTAGCTCTATGGACTTCCTATCATAAATAGGTCTTGATTGAGTAACCAGAAACCTCTTCCTTATCTGCCTGCTGGGTGACTGGTTGGGAGGTGGGGTGGTAAGATAGACAAGCACCAGTAGTTTGGGGTCTTTTGCTCATATCAGAGTGCTTACTTTGTATGTTTCAATGGTCTTTGTGCCTGGATTTAGTAAAATAAACATTCAGGAGAAGGGAAAGTTCTATCTGACTTTGGGTTAACATATTTGGAATGTTGGTGCAGCATGAGATCTTAGAAAGAAACAGACCCTGGAGGATTTGTGTGTCAGGAGGTCAGGCTCACTGGACTTTCTATAAAAATTCTCAGGCCTTCACTCCCTCTTCTTTCTGTCCATCCCTGTGCTGTTGAGATTATGTAAGAGAAAATGCTTTGAAAGAAACAATATACTAAATGAGTTAGAGGATGCATTATCATCAATCATAAATTTTCACTAATTCCAGAAAGCACCTACTAGGAAGGAGGAACATTTCCTTTAATTAATATTATATGAATTCTATATATAGAAAAAAAGGAAGGGAACCTTTTAAAAGCCAGAGTCTCCTTAAATATCTGAATAAGACCTCCTGCTCCAATGCCACAGAACAGAGAATGCTAGCATCATTTCTTCCTCTATCAATACTACCAAACAAACCCACCTGAGCACACACACATACCAAGCATGTTTGTTCATAGGAAGATAAGGGTGTTCAGGGCGGCCCTACCTAGATCAAAGAAACAGCAGGGTCACACATGAATCTTGGCAATTAACTTTTATGGCCTGTTGTCAAGAGGGCCAAGGAATATATAGAGACTGATAAAGCCAGACTTTCTGTAAGATTTTCTTCCCAAAGGAACTGGAAGGTCTCCCCCACCCCCCACCCCCCCCCGATCGGCAACATAGTTTTTGCTAACTGCTTTGAACCTATGTTGTTGGGTTTGGGGGTTATTAATTTAAAACTTAAAACAAGAAAAGAAAAAAAAATTCCATGTACACATAGCTATGATATTAAATGTAATAATAATAAGAAGCCATGTAAATAGCCCAAATTAATATGTGACCTTGATTTAAGTAACCTCTACAAGGTCTACAAGTCCCTGATTTCTAAAATGAGTGAGTTTGTAGGAGATATTTTCTAAAGCCTCCTTGGGTGCTAACACGAGATTCTATGATTCAACCCATTTTCTCTTCTGCTTTCTCCAAATGTTACATCCATAGCCCCCAGCTCTGGGTTCATTCGTTGTCTATTTAGAGGTTACATTCACTTCATTTTTATTTTATTTTATTTTTTTTGCTTTTTGCTGAGGCAATTGAGGTTAAGTGACTTGCCCAGGGTCACACAGCTAGGGAATGTTAAGTGTCTGAGACCAGATTTGAACTCAGGTCCTCCTGACTTCAGGGCTGGTGCTCTATCCACTGCGCCACCTAGCTGCCCCATTCACTTCATTTTTTAGGGGAAATGGTCCTCATTCCTAGTAAGTACTCTGTGGAATTAGTGAAAAATTATGATTGATGATAATGTGATCTCACACTCATTTAGCATACTGTTTCTCTCAAAGCACTTTCTCTCACATGATCTCAACAGCATAGGAACAGATAGAAAGAAAAGGGACTGAAGGCCTGAGGATTTTTAAAGGAAGGCCAGTGAGCCTGACCTCCTGACACACAAATCTTCCAGGGCCTGTTTCTTCCTAAGATCTCATGCTACACCGACATTTCAAATCTGTCACCCAAGTCAGATAGAAGTTTCCCCTCTCCTGAACGTTTATTTTGCTAAACCCAGGCACAAAGACCATTGAAACATACAAAGTAAGCACTCTGATATGGGCAAAAAACCTCAAGCTGCTGGTGCTTGTCTATATTACCACTCTACCCCCCAACCAGTCACCCAGCAGGCAGATAAGGAAGAGGTTTCTGGTTACTCAATCAAGACCTATTTGTGGTAGGAAGTCCATAGAGCTAGTGCTAAACAGTAAACATTAAAATGTCAGCTGCTTATCTGGAGTATTCTGTAGGTGGAGTCAAGAGAATTTGTTCCCTGATCTCAGTGCCCCTCATCAAACAATGTGACCATTCAGCATGGCAGTCCCAGCACCCACCACTCCCCCCTTTAGAACATAACTAACCTCCCTCCACACCCACCCCTCCCTACATGATTTTAGAAAACCTTTGAGGGAAAAAAATCTGGAGTAAGAACTGAAAAGAGAAATGAGTTCATATTTCCCACTAAATAAAGAAAAAAAAAAAAAAAGGAGAACTCTCTGGGTCAGGTGAAATGATCCCTAGGAATTTCCAAGACAAGAAGGAACTTATGGGGACCAGAAACTTGGCTGGCTGTTTAGAAAGGCAATGTGATAGGATGCAGTGAGGAGGGGCAAGGTGAAGCTTGAAGCAGGAGATCAGGCTTGAGGCTTACAGAATACAAATCATGGAGCAAGTTTACTTAGTCACTTAGTGACTTGGTTTCCTTGTCTGTAAAATGGGCTTGTATAACAGTTGCCTGACCTGTCTCTGAGGGTTGCTTCATGGATCCAAGGAGAAAATGTACATAATATGTTTTGGAACCTGAACAGGTTTATCTAACATTGAGCACTATGAGTTGTAAGCTATTATTCTCATTAAAGCAAAGGTGGAAAAGGAAAAAGGAGGGATAGGGACACAATATACTCTGTCCAAAAACAACCTGGATGCTGCCACCCTTGTGGGAAAGTCACAGGTTCAATCTGCTTCTGCCCAGTCTTCAATATGTGGGTGTCCACATTAAAGTGCCATTTGTCTCCACACTCAATGACTCTTTCTGGGGAAGGGCAGCCTCTAAATTGTTACTCAAGCACAGCTGAACCAAGAAACCATCCTGTCCTGATGCTTAGAAACAAGCCATTTGAGAGCAAATATTATTACTCGTCAAGGGCATGCAAAACAACTAAAAATGATTCCAAACTTCTTTTTAACTTCCTGTATAATTTTTTTCGAATAACCTGGTTTTTTTTGTTTGTTTGGTTTTCTTTAAGAACGTGTGATTTCACCAGACAGCTAGGTGGTATTAAAAGAAAATCCCAGTTTGTATCTCACCCTGATCACTTAAAGCAAACTCCGGAAATATAGCAAAAGGAGTTTATTAGTACACTTGTCTTATAGACAAGACTAAAATAATTTACATTTAATGGTAAGACATCCTGACTGGTTGATATTTCAGTGAGAAAGTGGGATTAGTATCACTTCAGCTCCTTCACTATTAATAGCATCCTTCTGTTGCTGTTCATTTTCAGTCAAGTACAACTCTTCATGACCCCATTTGGGGTTTTTTTGGCCAACTTACTAGAATGATTTTCCATTTCCTTCTCCAGCTCATTTTATAGAACAGGAAACTGAGGTAAATAGGGATAAGTGACTTGCCCAGAGTTAGTAAGTATTTGAGGCCAGATTTGAATTTAGGAAGATCAATCCACCTGACTCTAGCATGGCATTCTATTCACTGTACCCACCTCAAGCCAGGAAAAGCCAGGAACAGGAGTTCAAATTTTAACTTGTTTATTTCCCAGCTCTGTGGTCCTGGGCACACCATCTAATCTCTCTCAGCCTCAGTTTCTTCATTGGGATAATATTACCTGTTTCAGAGTTATGATGATCAAATGAGATAACTAAGGCAAAACATTTTGCAAACCTTAAAATGCCAGTTATTATTACTATCATACTTGTTAATGTTACTATCCTTTTTATAAAGTTCTACATATAGTAACTCCTTATATAGAAACTCATTTCCCTTTTGCGGATCAGACATGCATTCTTAAAGTCATAGCTCTCTAGCTCTTCTTATGAACATTATTATTCTTTGCAGTGATGAATACAAGCACATAAATTCAAGTCCCATCCCATTCCCCAAAAACTCAATCCTGAACTCGAATCCAAGGTTTCTTGCCTTTCCTGGCTCTCCTTTACTTCCTTCACATTCTAGTCACAGTATCCCACTTAGTGTTCTGTCCTTTCCATCCTTATTCTGCATGCCTTTGCACAGTTTGTCCTGCATGTCTGAAATGCATTCCATCCTCACCTTCTCTTAAATCTACCTAAGATATTCTGGGAAGCCCAGTGTTTTACAATTCCAGATCTGAATGTACTGGGCAGAATATAGTTTGGAGCCAAGAACCCTTAGGGCACTTAGAACTAGGAGTATTAAATTTTAGTTTCATTTCTGCCACTAATTGGAGTTGTTGGTGACTGTGGGGAAGTCAGCTGAGCATCGTTTTATCCATGTATAATGTGAGAAGAATATATCATAGTTATAAAATTATATAACAAAATAAGAACTTGAAGTGAGCAAGGAACTGTCCTGTACAAAGATCAGGCCTTCACAGCCCACATATGCCCTACCCTCCTGAATCACAGGTCAGGATTGCAGTTTGATCTGGATCAACATTTCCTATTTTCAAAATGTTTATTTACAGCCAAAGACCAGAAAATGGACACAATGTCACCCCTTCTTGCCAATAATTTCCCCCCAAAAAATTCTTAGTATCTAAGAAGAAAGTATTTGTTGGTATTCTCAAAGAATTTCCCCAGAAATTTACAACCATCTGTTCTTCGAGCTCATTTGTTCACAAGTATTTATCCAAAGTACTACAAAAATCACTAGGTGATGAGGAAAACAAATGATGGAATCTAGAATTCCAGAATCTCAGAGTTGATGGGAATATAAGATTCAGTCTCACTGTCTAGGAACTTAAATATATTTGGGGAGATAAGATACATATATGAAATAACTATGTGTATACAGATATAATCATGTACACAGAATAAAAAGAATTTCAATCTTGGAGGAGGAGGGAGAAGAAAGGGAAATGAGGGGAAGGGATGAGGGAATTGGACAAAGAAAGGGAAAAGTGAATAGGGAGAGAGTTGGAGTGCTATTAAGGGAGTATATCAGGAAATACAGATCTTCTCCCAGTTAAAAGAGTAGGGTAAAATGATATAATGGAAAATGAAAAAATGAAAAAATGCAACCAAATCAGGCAACAAGCATTTATTAAATGCCTACTATGTGTTAGGGACTGTGTTAAGCTCTGGACAAAGATTTATAAAGCAATTTATAAACCTTAAGGTGTTATTTAAATTCAAACTGTTATCATCATCATCAACAGAGTAGACATTTCAAGCAGAAGGAATGATTAACAAAAAGTCCAGGATCATTAAGGAAGAAAGAAAAAAATGGTTTGGCTATTACCGTGGAGGATTCAGATACAGTAATGATGAGAGATAAGAGTAAGATGGAGACATATTATAAAAGGCCTTGAATATAAGACTAAGGATTTTGGATTTGATCCTGTAATCAGTGGGGAGCCATTGGTCTTAAGTAAAAGACCAATATTATCAGAACTTTGCATTAGGATAATTAACTTAGCAACAATATACAATATTGATTGAAGAGAAGAGACCTAAGATACTATTTCAGTAACAGGGAAGTGAGGTGATAAGGGCCAATTTAAACTGTTAGTGGAAATGGAAAGGAAGAAAAAAAAAATGAGAGTAAAATTACAAAAAAAAAAAAAAAAAAAGGATCAAAAGAACCTGGGAGACTGTTGAGATGTGGTGGGTGAAGGAAAGGATAGAGTCAGTTGCTTCCAACAAGGCTTCAAACCAATATTTCAACTCCTGAGTTTGTTCAGATGAATATCTCATGTTCCCCAATTACAATCAAAAAAGGTTTGAGGTGGGAATGGAAATCAACCTTTAAAGTCATTTTGGTCTACCCAGAGCTCATAACCACCATATATCCCTTTAGTTTTGATAGTTACTCCATCTCTAGGTTAGATATTTCCTTGGTTACTAAGATTTTATCAAAATCAGGATTTTCTTCACCTCCAAATTATCATTTTGGAACAGATTGCTAGTTCCATTAAATCCCAAATTCCATTTCTAGGCATGTTTCCTTCCCTTCCTGAAATCAACCTAAAATATTATGGATATCCCTCAAACATTCATCTAATGTTCAAGTATTTCTCTAACTTAAGTTCTTAATTCTGGGGCTGACAAATTCTTAGGAATCTGTGAACTAAAGTGGGAAAAAATTACATCATGTTTTCAACATATCTAGCTTCCTATGTAATCCTACATATTTTATTTTATACATTAAATAAGTGTTCTGGGAGGGGGGTCTATGGATGTCAAAAGACTGACAAAAAGGGAATCCATGACCCATAATAACAAGTCCTGCTCTGAATTCTCCTAGCTCCTATTTATATCTGGTGACTAATTTAATCACCATCCATCTCTGTAGTTTGGTTGTAGAAGAACAAACCTAAAAGGAAAAGAAGTCATGAAAATCTTCCCCCAGAGAATATCTTTAGGCCCTTAAAAAAAAAAAAAAAAAAAAAAAAAGGAAGGAAGAAATGACCCAAAGGAAACTTATGGGGTCAGTTTAGGGTTTCTTCCATTTATTCATTTTGAGGGCTTGGGTGTGTTTGGGAAAATATTTTTTAAACTTAAAGTTTTTGACATTTAAAAAAAGGAGAAGTGATGATAAGAACTCACCAGGAGGATTTTACTAAGATTACAGATTCTGGAAGAAAAGCTGATCTGGTAGTTTGGGGCTAATTTCCACATGGCAAAAGGGAAAGTGTCGAGTCACTGTGTGTGTGTGTTTTGTGTGTGTGTGTATATGTGTGTGTGTGTGTGTGTGTGTGTGTGTGTGTGTGTGTGTGTGTGTAGGAGAGACAGTATTCAGGGCTATTTTGTTTTAAAAAAAAATTAGAGAGAAAGTGGAACAAAAAAGTTCCCTTCTCAAAGAACAGCAAGCTCTCTGGGGACAATTATCTGAATCCTTTCAGCTATCATGTCATTTTCAACAGAAACCAGAAAATACCACATGTAAAATAGCTACATTCTGGGACATATTGGGCCATCCCAAGAATATTTACCCATTGGAGATAGATAGGAAGCATCCATATATGTTCAATTCATATGTCAAAATCTAGGAATGTTGCATGAGAATGTGTATAGTAGAGAACTAATTCCAAGTATCATATTAAAAGTAACAGTTTTAAATCTCAAAATTAAAAATATAAGAGGTAAATATTAGTCAATTTTTCCTTCTGAGTCTGTTCCCTGGGGACAGTATAAAGACACTAACATTGTTCCTCTGGAATCCATTTCTCTACCAATAACTACAGACAGAAGAACTGTTACTAGACTGTTGACTTCCTCCCAATTCTTTCCACATTGGCAAGTGCCTCCATTGGCTAGTGCCAAATGCAAAAGTCATTTCCACATTTTCACCCTCCTTGACCTTTCACTATCTCCTCCTCAACATCCAGTCTGGTCTTGACCTCCAGGGTACAGTCCTCTCCGAAGGGTGCTATTCAATTCTATATAATGACTTTTGGAGAATCCTCCTCAAATCATCCCAAGAGCTAAACTCCCACTACCATCTCTGTCCTTTTTTCTTTGGCTATATTGCAAGACACCATAAAGCAATGTTCAAAAGATCACATGACAGTAGATTTAGAAATGAAAGAAACCTTAGAAGAACCCACCCAGTCCAACCTTCATTTGTTTGGATGAGGAAATTGAGACTAAGCGACTTTAACAAGGTCACACATGTAGTAAGTGTAAATGTAGGTTCTCTGACCCCAAAATCAGTGTTTTCTCCACTGGACCACAATTTTTACATGCAGATTATATATCAAGCTATTTATTTCTATCCTGCTTCTTGGTTCCTGAATGTATAAACTTCCTTTGATACCATACCACATTCTATCAATGGGATACATCTGGGCTAGCTATTTATGGCTAGCTCTGTGGTCCCTTGAAGCTCTTCTACTGTGCCTGTAAGGACCTTCCAATACCAAGCACTGGCACACAGGAAATGGCAAAAAGTAGAAAACTCTTACCCACAACTTCCCATCATGGTAAAAGGCCCCCAGTAGCTTCACTATGTATGGGTGGTCACATGTAGCCAGGATTTCTATCTCTACTATATAATCTTCCAGCTCCTCCTCACTCTTGGTTTCGATGACTTTGGCAGCAGCCAACTCGCCCGTCTCCTTGTTCTTGGCCTGTAAGACAGAAATTCCCAAAATAATAAACAGTTTGCTTTATCCTGTGGTGTCTCTTCGGATTCAACTGCTGCCATATGTCGAGCTGCCCAATTCTATACTTTATCAGAGAAGGATCAAAGAATGTCTCAACAAGTGGCAAAGTGTCATGGGCTCAGAGAAATAGAGCTGTGAGGGACCCTAGAAGTCATCTAGTCCAACCTTTTCATTTTACTGATGAAGAAGTGATTTGTCTAAAGTTACACAAGTAAGTAGTAGAACCAAGATTCAAGGGATCATAAGCGCTGAAAGAGCTGGAAAAGACCCCAGTGAAGATTTTTAGCTCTAAAGACAGCCCTCAATCCATTGTGTCACACTGCCTTTCTCAAACTAAGAAGCTGTCACGTCCTGTATGGAGCCCAAACCAGGTTCTTAACCAATACACTTTGGGGAGAATCCCACAAAGTTAACAAGTATGAGGATTGCGTAATTGTAAACATGAAAATGCTAAATGAAAAAAAAAATTAGAAGGTAAGCTAACACCCACACACTAATGACAACAGGGCAAAAGCATATTCAATAACATTAATAAAGATGAAAATGATTCAATATTCATTAGGTTCTTTTTTTGTTGTAGGATTTTTTAAGACTTGATTTTCCACTAGATCCTTCATGGTCTGCCAACCTTTACCTCTTTCTACTCTAAATCTATCCCTATTTTATTGAAGAACCTGATAAATTCACTTACTGCCCTGTTAAAGTTTTCAAAAATTCACTAAAAGTAAGCAAACTCATCACTGGTTGATTAATCTTTAGTTTGCCTTCTCCTCCCTTGTCCTCATCCTATCCTTTTCAGCAGATAAATTGTAATTTTATAAGTTCACTCAGAGTAAGTGCCTCAAAATCCTCACCCACACAGTTTTTAACTGCTGGCATACTATAATTTCATTTCCCAGAAAATGGGTTGTTTTTCTATTTGCCAAAAGGAATACTGAAAGTAGTGATGTGTTTGGTTTTGCTGAAAAATCAAGTTTTCTGTGCATCTGACCAATTTGCCTTATTCAGTTCAATGATAAAGAAAAAAAGTGAGATCTCTAATCTGCTTGCTGGGGACAAGAACCTCCTATCTAATAGAATGGAAGCCCCTTCTTGAATATCTAATTTTTGTCTTTGCCCACTTACTGCCTTTCCTAGGACTCTGCATCTACAGCAATATGTGTTCCAAATGAAGTTCCCACTGTACCAGACACAACTGCAATCACATTAGGCAAAGGCACACCCTGAGTTCTAGACATTAATAAGGCATATAGCTTTTCCTGTGTTGACCAAGGAGGAATGTTTCTCCAACAAGGTGGGTGGAAGGGTGCCACACCATTGGCTCACTTTCCAGGTGGAATAGAATATACATTGCTTGCATGCCAGAATGGGGTTATTGACATTTGAGGTCTGTTTCCAACTCTGCAGCAAACCATATTGCTTATGTAAACACTCAAGGAATGTTGGGTATTTTTCTCTCATTTCAAAAAGGCCAGAGGATGGAAAGATCAGGCAAATGGGCAGCTAATTGAAAATCCGGCTCATTAAGCAGCTTAGTTAAAATTAAAAGCTTTTGAAAAACTATATCCTTAAAGCTAAGGGAGGAAAAAACGATATGCAACTCATCTCTACCTTTTTAAACCAAAGAGGTGATTTGTATGTTGTTTTTCAGAGAGGAGAAACACCTGACCAGCTGAGGTTTCTGACATCAAACAATGGCACTGGATTTGGAGTCAGAGCAAGTAGATTTGAATTTCTTTCTACACCACTTAAGACTTGTGAAACCCTCTAAGGTTACCTGCCATCTATTCCCTAACTTATTTCTAACCTTAACATATTATCTCCCTCATTAGAATGCAAAGTCCTCAAAGATGGGGAACTATATTTGTTTTTTCTTGGGTCCTTAGTGCTTCCTATTGTGCCTGGCACAAAGTAAACACTCAATAAATGCTTGTGGAGTGACTGAGTGATCTGGTGCAAGTCATTGATCCTCTCTGGACCTCAGTATCTTTATCAAATAAAGAGACTGTATTTCAATGTCCCTTCCAACTTTAAATTCTAAACCTATGGATCTTATCAAGCACATGAGGAAAAGTGAAGAATAGATACCATTTTGGGCTGTTACTATGCCTGGCTTCCTCAGGTTACATACTCCCATGACGCCTGAAAGATGACAATAGCAATGCTTTCATTTTGGGTAATGGACTGCTCTGGGATACTGCTGATTCCATGTTTTATTGCTTAAAATCTTGCTGACTTTCTCAAACATGAGATCTAAATTTGAGAGAGTAAACTAAAGTGGGAGTACCTTAGAATTGGATTTACTCTTAGCTAGTGATCTTGGACAAGTCCCTATCCCAATGAACCTCAGCACTTGCCTGTAACTTCTAACTAGTTAAGCCTGCCCATTCTGCAAGTCACCTAAGGGCTATTTTCTGGATCACACAAGATTATATAGGTGATGTGTATAACCTATATTATATTATTTGCTGCCTTAGGGAAGGGAGGAGGGAAAGAAGGGAGGGGGGAAAATTGAAACTCAAAATCTTACAAAAATGAATGTTGAAAACTATCCCTTTACATGTAATTAGAAAAAATAAAGTACTATTATTAAGCAGGTGGAGTGGGGAGAAATTAAAATAAGTATATATGTGAGAGTTTTTGAAGATTATACAGTATACATTTACTTCAATATTTCAAGGAGGAAAACAATATGCACAATGATAACAACAATGTAAATGAAAAAAACAATAAGCATCTAATTGTAGTAAAATGGGAAGAGGTTGGAGGAATGAGGCTCAAGTGTGACTACCAGTTATTATAGTGTAACATTGTGCTAATTATTTAAACTCTCTGGGCTACATTTTCCTCCTCTGTAAAATACAACAGTTGGACAACACAAGATTTAAAGTTCCTCTACCAGAGCAGAAGCACACACCCACTTCTATCCCACCACCCTCCACCTCCATTTAGCATCCTCAACAGAGAACCTGATTTCAAACTAAATCCTGACTCTTGACAGTTACCACTTGTGAAATCTTAAAACAAATCCCTTTATTTCCCTTGGTATCAGCTTCTGTATCTTGTAGGGGTTGGAAGAGAGGGCCTTTGAGGTCCCTTCTATGAGCCTATGATTTCCACTGATGGCCAAATCAAGCTGACCTAAAGCCTCAAGGTCATAGCTTTTTCATCTCCCTCAGAATACTGAATATATACAAAGTGCTAACTAAGAAATGAGCAGAACCAGGAGAACACTGTACATAGTAATGGCAAGATTATGTGATCAACTGTGATGGACTTGGCTCTTCTCAATAATGAGGTGATTCAAGGCAATTCCAATAGACTTGGAATGGAAAATGATATCTGCATCCAGAGAGAGAAGTATGGAGACTGAATGTGGATTGAAGCATAATATTTTCACATTTTTTGTTTGTTTGTTTGTTGCTTTTTTTCTCATGTTTTTTCCCCTTTTGGTCTGAATTTTTTTGTACATGAAAAATATGGAAATGTGTTTAAAAGGATTGTACATGTTTAACCTGTATCAGATTACTTGCTGTCTTGGGGAGGGAGGAAGAAAAATTTGGAACACAAAGTCTTACAAAAATGAATATTTAAAACTATACATGTATTTGAAGAACTAAAATGTTATTCAAAAAGAAAAAACAAAGTGATAACTACTTGATATCTATCTATGTATATTTTATAGATATGGTGCTAACAAAAGACTTGGTTTGAAATATATACATACACACACATACAAATACACATATATACACAAAGTGTTAGCTAAATACTTGTTTGTAAAAACATATATTCCAAATATATGTTAAACAATTTTTTTAACATTTGGTAGGGATTTTTTAAGTTTTGAGTTCCAAATTCTATTCCTCTCTCACTTCCCCCTCCCTGAGAGGTAAGCAATTAGATATGTTATACACATGTAATAATATAAAACATTTCCATATTTAACTAAGTAACTGTTGAGTTGAATTTGATAGTTTATTCTCTGTAGTGTTTGGACCTATATCACAAACTAGTTTAAAAGACCAGGAAACCGCTCAGGGGAGATAAAGAAAAGAGGCTTCAAGCTCATGTGGCTTAGCCTAGGAACTAGATTGCAAACTGCTTCTAAATGAAGACTTCAAGGAAGTGTCTATATTTAGAAAGGAACACAATTCATGTTTCCTTTTTCCCACTGAGGCACAGAATCCCAGATTCATTCTATGACCTGACTTGATTCCAACTGTTCCTTCCCTCTCCATCATCTCCCTACTCCCCAAGCTCCAAAATTTTTAGATTGGTACTTCAGCTATGTACTCTAGCCTCATTCTATCCAGTTCTACCTACCAAGTTTCTTCTACTTAAACCCTTCACATATGATATCTTTTCATGTATTGCCATCTCCACTCAGGTCATCATTTCTATGTCTTCCCCATTGAAATCTTGGACTCTACCCTCTGAAATCAACTTGGATCCAGGTAGGATCCAGGGTTACACTGGCAAGGTTCCCACCTTCTCTCAAAGTATATTCACTTTTTCTGCATGATGTCCCTTCCTGAAACATCCTTCTTACTTGTACTTCTTCCTCTGCTCATCCTAACTCCCCAGGGATTCTCAAATGCTCGAATCAGTGGCACTCATTTGGCACTTTCTATTTGCAACTTGTGCTAAACTATCTTTGCATGTATATAAGATTCTAGAGGGCAAAAACCACTCTCACATACATTCTGGCCATTTACCCCCATCCCTCACATACAGAATATAACACCTGACACAAAGTCCTCTCCTTCTAAGTATTTGGGACTAAAATAAAAAGAAAAGTTAAAAGTGGTGTCAACTGAAATCCATCACCAAAAGAAACAGGAAAATCTTCAGGCAAGAAGGAAACATACAGTACAGAAATTGCCAAAGAATCCATAGAGAAGTGTCTGAAATAGTGTTCGAAAGAAACAGCTTTCTTTAGTGACTTCTTTGCTGTCCCTAAGTACATAATGTTTCTCTACATCTAGAATAGAAATCAGTACCTTTCACTGATCCAGTAAACGGAAGAGAAGCAAGTGGAGCCCAAGAAGAAAGACAGTACCTAAAATGTTACTGCCTCCAGGAAGCCTTTCCTGATTTTCATCCACATTCACTAATGACCTTTTTTTCCCATCAAACTTCCCAGAGCATTTTGAATACATTTCTCTAATGTCCTTAAGAGATATTAATTTAAGTCAAAAATATTTATGTATATGTTATATTCCCCATATAAGCTTCTATCTTCCATGAGGGTAAGGACATCATTCTGTCTAAAACGTTTAGACAACATATTGCTTTGCATGCATTAAAGGCACTTAAAATACTTTTTTTAATTGAACTGAATTGAACAAAAAATAATAATAGTCAGCATTTGTATGCTACCTTAAGGTCTGCAAAGCACTTTATATGTTACCTCTTTTAATCTTCACAACAACCCTGACAGTTAGGTGCTACTATTATTCCTATTTTACAAATGAAGAAACTGAGGCTGAAAGGTTAAATAACTTGTTCAAAGTCACACAGCTAGTAAGTGTTTGAGGACAGACCTGAACTTGGTTCTTCCTGATTTTAAATCCATCACTCTATTCACCTCACCTGAAATGTCACAGATGGCAAGAGAAAAAAACCTTCAAGTTTGTGTCAGTAGTGCCAAAAGCAATAGAGAATATGGGACACAAACAGTGCAGCAGAGAGTACTGGTTTTGAAGTCAGGAAATCTGGCAGGGCTGGAACATTAGCTCTCCCACTAGGTAAACTCAAACAGGTAGCAACCTTTTGGGATTTCAGATTGCTCTTGCATGAAATAATGAGCTTGGACTAGAGGACAGAGGCTAAGTTTTGGTCTTCTGGGATTCTGAGGAGACCAGGATTTGGCTCAGGAGAGATCACTGGTGAACTGAGAAGAATCTGGGTGGAGTACAGAAAAAAATGAGGTTATGAGTGAAGAAGTGTGGGTGGTGAGGAAGTAGGGATGGCCCATTCAAGATGAGTCATGAAAGGCAAGAGCAATGGGGTCATCAACTAAATTACAGACTACTAAACTGTAAAATCTTGTCTTCTAATCTGTAACCATCCCCTAACCCCTCACAGTGGTATAGAGTAAGAGCTGGATGCCTGAATACTTATAGATGATGAGGACACAATCAGTCAATCAATAAACACTTATTAAGAAGTAAAGGGAAAGGAAAAATGAGGATGAGGCAGGGTTCCTCCTGAATTAGAAGAGAAGGGGATTCAAGGGGCAGAGGGGAAAGATTAGTTTAAAGGTTCTCTCTCTAAAAGCACAGGAAGGTAGAAAGGTAGAAAGGGAGGTCAGTAGCTGACTTCCACATCTAGCATTCTTAAGAGATGGCATTATCTAGTCCCTAGTCAGAAGAAACCAGGACTAAACTTTTGCCTCTGACACTTACTAGTCATATGACTTCAGGCAATTCACTTAAATTTCTCTGAGCCTCAGTAATATCATCTATAAAATGGGTATACTTGTCAAATTTATTAAAAAGCACCTAATGTGATGGGAAAAGCCAATCACACCCAGAGGGACAACTATGGAGACGATGTGTATTGAAGCAAAGTATTTTCATCTTTTTGTTAGTTTTTGTCCTTGCTCATGATTTCTTTTTTCTTTTGGTTTGACTTTTCTTGCACAGCATGACAAATATGGAAACATATTTTTAAAAAGATAGCACATATTTAACCTATATCAGATTACTTGTTGTCTTGGGGAAGGGGGAGGTAAGGGAGAAAGGGAGAGAAATTTAGAATACAAAGTTTAAAAAAAAAAAACATGTGTTGAAAACTCTATCTATGTGTATGTGGAAAAATAAAATACTATTGAAAATAAATAAGTAAAGCACCTAATGTGAAGGCAGGGCAACAAGTTACACAGTTGATAGAATGCTGGGCTCAGAGTCAGGAAGACCTTAACTCATACCCAATCTCAGACACATTAGCTATGTGTCCCTAACATAGACAAGTCAATTAACTCTGTTTGACTCAGTTTCCTCATCTGGTAAATGAGCTGGAGAAGAAAAAGGCAACCCCAGAACTTGTATTCTTTGGGGAACTTCAACATGGTCTGAGATAGGTAGATAAACAAACAAATCTATAATAAATATAATTAAGATTAGGAAAGGATTCTTATAGGAAGAAGCACCTGAGCTGAGAATCCTTAGCCTCCATCTAGGGCTAAGAGGCAGAAATGAGGACAGTTTATGGAAAGGAATGGAAATAAAAGATGATGTGCCTCAAGTGCTTTGTAGCTATGTCAGTAATTACTATGATTAATTATGCTTCAGGAGGCAGTAGTAGGGTAGTAGACAGAGTACTGGGCTTGTACTCAGGAAGATCTAGCTTCCATATCTGGCCTCTGCCATTTATTAACTGTGTCTCCCTCCATGAATCACAGAGCCTTGGGTAACTCCCCAAGATTTATGTTTTAAGTGATATCTTAGTTGGTGATGGGGGTTCCCACCTGAGGAAGTCACAGATGTTTTGCTGACTTAATACTCAGATTGGGGAGGAGGGGGAGGATGTGAGGTAGTCAGCTGGGTTCAAGGGAGAGTTGGAGAGGGTTTTCCAGCTGAGCGGAGGGGAGGGAGCCCACAGAGGGTGTGGGGCAGAAGCCACACATGGGCAGAATAGTGGTTCATTGTTGCTTCTGACGTCATGTGCTCCCACCAGACTGCTAGAGCTAGGGCACAGTGAATGAGGGGAAGCCCTTGCCTTCCTTCAAGGCCTAGCCAATGACTAATGGCCTGAGCCTACACCCTGTGAACAGGATGTGCCCCTCACACAGCAACACTGTGTTTTCCTACGGGAGAAAACCTCCATAGGAAGAAATTCAAGAACAATCTCCCTCTCTGTGCAATTTTGGTAATGCTAATCTAGGTATGACTTACAAGTAGGATGGGGGGCAATTTTCTCCAACTCTGGAATCCTTTCTCTACTCTGGTAGAGATTCATTTCTTCTTAAAAATCTGGAAGTCTAGATCAGAATCTGGAATTCTGGTATGCTTTCCCAAAATTAATCCATGAAGGTTTCTGAATAAAAATTCTCTCATCTCTGATTCTTTACAACATGCAAACAGCTTTCTCATCTCTCCTCTTCCTCCTCCTCAGGCTTCTTAGAGATGAAGTCAGCACTCTAGAACCTTGGAGATCTTTGGAGTCACAAACCCCCAAGCCTCTTGAGATACTATAAGTTATTGCCAACCTACACCTGAGTGGCTCTAGCTCCTTCAGCTACAGTTACACCTTTTGCAAGAAGCCTTTCCCAGTCACACTTCAATTTACTACCTCCTCTCTGAGATTAACCCCAATTTATCCTGCATATGCATTATTTGTATCATGTTGTCTCCATGTTGTTTTAGACTGTGAGTCCCATGAAAACAGAAGCTGATTTTTTTTGTTTTTGTTTTTTTGGATTGTTTGTTTTGTGAAGCAATTGGGGTTAAATCACTTGGTCAAGGTCACACAGCTAGTAAGTGTTAAGTGTCTTTAGTCATATTTGAACTATGGGATTTGAAAGTCAGGGATTCCTGACTTTAGAGCCGGTGTTCTATCCACTAAAAAATTTAGCTGCCCCTAGGCTCGATTTTTTGTTAGTTTTTTGCCTTTCTTTGTACTCCAATGTTAAGCACAGGATCTGGCACATAGGAGGCATTTTAAAAACTATTTATTGACTTGACTCTCTCAGAAGGGCTGATATTCTCCAGTTCTGTCATTAGTAATCTGTGTGACTTCAGGCAAGTCCCTTCATCTCTAAGCCTTAGTTTCCCTATCTATAAAATAAGGCAAGGACTACATCAGGTGATCCCTTCCAACTTTTGACCTATATTAGAGATGTCAGTCAACATCATTTATTGAGCACCTATTGTATACAAATAGAGTTACTAGAGGTTTTCTGGAAAATGGAAATACCAAAAAGGGACTATCCCTACTTTGAAGAAGCTTACAATCCCTTCACTTAATCAACAGGTATTTACTAAGTATCATCTGTGTGTTACCATTAGGCCAGGTTGAGAGAGGATAAAAAATAAAAATAAACAGATCACATCAGAGGTATTTTATTCAGTTTTTGGGTATATTTTAGAAGGACAAAGTCAAGCTGAAATGTATACAGAAGGTAAGAATATTGAAGGCATTACAAAAATCAGTTCAAAAAATGAATTTTTTTAATTATAACTTGCTTAAGCACATCATACAAAATCCCAAGATACTAACCACAACTGAATTTCCATAATATACAATCCTCAAGAAAAGAAATCAAAATGATTACTGATGGTTGTATTGATAGTTCTGCTTCCATTTGCTGAAAGGACAGATGTGTTTCATAGGTAACTATTAGTGCTATCTAGTATTTTTGACCTGAGGCTTTTTAAAAATACTGTTTAATGTTCTTTTCATTTACATAGAGTAGTTGTAATTTTCCTGCTGGGTTTTTCTTTTGGGGTTGTTGTTGTTGTTGTTGGGTTTTTTTTGTTTTTTTTTTGGTTCTGCAGAACTGATAACATTTTTGGGAGGAGGGAGCAAGGCATTTGGAGTTGTGACAAAGCTAGAAAGTATTAACTGTCTGAGACCAAATTTGAGCTCAAGTCCTCCTGACTGCAGGGCTGGTACTCTACTCACTATACTATTTAGTTGCCCTAGACCTGGTAATATTTTGCCTAGAAGACAGAAGTTTTGTAGGGACAATAAAGTTGTCTTCAAGAGCCTAAGAGGTTGTTATGTGGGGAAAGGACTAGACCAGTGTTTCTAGGCCCTAGAGAAGAGAAGAGAATTAATAATAATAAGAAAAAGGCAGATTTTAGCCTGATTTAAAAAAAAAAAATCCTAACAGAGCTTCTCAAAGTGGAAGAAGAGGACTGCTTTGGGAGATAGAAAGTCCCCCTTCTTTGTAGGTTGAATGATTGCTCTTTGGAATGTTAGAAAGCAGTCTTGAAAACCTGGAAAGGCTTACATGAATGGATGCATAGTGAAGTAAACAGAACTAGGAGAATGTTGTACACAGTAACAGCAACATTGTTCAATGAAGAACTATGAATGGCTTAGCTATTCTCAGCAACACATTGATCCAAGACAACCCGAAAGTTGTAATAATGAAGCATACTATCCACCTCCAGAGAAATAATTGTTATTGTTTAAGTACAGACTGAAGAATGCTATTTTTCACTTTCTTTCTTCCATTTTTTTCTCTTATTCAAGTCTTCTTATACAAAATGACTAATCAGAAAATAAGTGTCTGACATAGTTACACATGTATAACCTAAATTTGATTGTTTACCAACTCAGGGAGTGAAGAGGGTAAAGAAGGAAGGATGGAATTTTGAATCTCAAAACTTTAAATAAAAATTTTTAATTGGGAGAAAAAAGGAGATCTTGCCCAGTTAAATGCTGAGAAAGATGACAAGGCAGCTTCTGATGGCCCTTCCAGCTTTGAGATTTGGTTGTTTCACAATTTTATGAGGTGATATAGGATCTGGCCTATGGCAGCTTTCAGTTTTTCTACCTACCTCTTTGGATTTTCACCTCTGTGAGAATGTAACATATATCCAAATAAAAACAAAATAATACATGATAAGTACATAAGAGGGGCAAACAAACGTATGTGAAACCTTGGGAAAAGGCAGTCATTATCAACTTAGGGGACTGGAGCAAAAAGGGACCAAAGAAGGCTTGTTACAGAAGGTAATAATTTAATCAGCGTTTAAAAGTTGGCTGGAAATTCAATAGTCAGATGAGGAATAGGTCTGTAAGGCACTTCAGGCATAGAGAAAAATGTGAACGATGGCACAAAGGTAGGATATTACAGGGTGAAAAGAATGAAAAACAGTCCATTTGTGATGATGTATAGAAAATGTGAATGAGAATAGTATAAGATAAGGCTAGAAGTATAAGGTAGTGCAAAATTGTGGAAAGAAAATGAAAAGTGAGCCATTGAAGATTCTTGAAAAGGAGTGGTATGAACAGATAGAAGGAAGGTAAGTCTGGAGACAATAAGGAAGATAGATGGATGGATGGTGAATGAATGAATGAATAAAACATCTATTAGATATTTACAACATACAAAGCACAGTGCTAAGTGCTAGGGATTAAAACAGAAAAGCAAGACAGTCCCTGAACTCAAGGAGTTCATCCTTAGGGTTCAATGGAAAGGTAAATGTAAATTCTTCTCTTTTAATGTCATTTCTACTGATAAAATCACATCAGTTTCTTACATTAAAATATTTGGCAATGCTGAGGACTTTGGTGGCAAGAACTTTCCTTTCTGGGTCTTCAGTAACTGTAGCACCTGCAGGAACAGTTGCTAGGTTACATCTCCACAGGGATTGCTTCTTTCTTCTTGTTGTTTGTCCTTAGTTCTCAAAGAGGACCATGATATCATGGAAGTAAATTGACATGCAAGTAAATTGATTTAGGGCTATGCAAGGTCTCCTGGTGCACTTTCCCCTCTAGAGCCTCTGGGTCCAGTGGCCAGATATAGATCAGGATGACTGGAGATGGCCGTGAGTGCAATGGGAGACCTTGGCTTTTTTTAAACAGGTCTCAGTTTGACTGAGGCTGCACCTACTCAGTGATTAAGACTAGGTAGCAACTGAGGAGGTAATAATACATTTAAGATTCTTGGATTCAGGGTCCTAAGTTGTCTCCACCAGGGTTTGAGAAGAGATGGTGGTCAAAGTACTGGTGTTGCTTAACTGGCCTGGCACAGTTAGGATACCTTGCTTGCCTTCTGTATGGCAGTTGGCAGACTGTTGATGGGGATGGCTGGCCCATTTCTCTACAGGAGTCACTTCCTCAAAAGATAATTAGGAAGGCTGGGCTCATAGCAAGATTGATGATGTGGGCAGGGGTGCTGCCACTCATTAGGTTCCTGTGCCTGTCTGCCTTTTGGTGGAGGTTGCTCAATAGTTGTTATTTGTGATAATGAGGAAGGGGAGCCCCATCTCCAAATGATCTCTCCCCTCAAAAATAGTCATCTTTTCAGCTATCTTATGGCTGAAAGCAGATTTGATAGTTTGGGGAATACTGCTATTTCCAAGGCTCTTGGGTTCAGTGCTTTAGTTTGTCCCTATCAGAGACTGAGGTAAAATGGTAGTCAAAATGGTAATGGTAGTAGTTTTATTTCCCTGGAACATGATGCCTTCTATTTCTCCCTCAAGTTATTTTGATGCTTCAGCTAGGCTTCCTTGGCTGCCCTGTGTTTAGTACAACATGTTTTGCCAAGGAATCTTCTTAATTTCTGGGATGAATCAAGTATAGAGAAGGACAGTTGGGATAATATTCTAGAGTACTTTTTTGGGTCTTCTTGCTTCAATTAAGGAGGATGTCAAGGAATGAGGGAGGGGAAGGTAGAGAAAAAAATGGAGGCAGGAAGATTTGTTAAGAAGAAACAACAAAATTTAGATAGGCGGCTAGCAATGAAGCCATATATTTAGGTGGTAGCAATGGGAATAGACAGAGAGAGACATAAAAATATCGTGAATTGAGAAAAAACAAGTAATTGATAGATAGAATAGACAAGAAAGAGAGGAAAATCAAAGATAATACCAAGGTTTTAAGTAAGGGGCCAGAAAGATGGTGGTATCACTAGGGAAAGAATGAAGATGTAAGGAGGAGAAAGTTTTTAAAATAAAGAACATGGGAGCATGGATTTTAGAGCTGAAAGAATCTTAGTAATCATATAGTCCAATTCCCCACCCTATCTTTTTTTTCCCTTCTTAACAGATGGAAGGAAGTGAAACCTAGAAGCTTAACCACAGGTACAGATAATATGGAGCAAAACCAGAATAGAAACCCATTTTTCTTGAGTTTTTTTCTTCTATCATTCTACTGCTTCTCAGTGGAATCACAGGAACATAAATTGAGAGCTGGAAGAAAGCTTAGAGATTTTAGTCCAACCTACTCATTTTTCCAGCTCTAAAGGTTACATGGCTTGGCCAAGCTCACACAACTTAGTGTATGGTGGATCCTGGATTCAAAGGTACTGGTAGTTCCTCCTGAGAGAGAAGTCTGCCAGACAGTTACAGACGCACGTGTGGCTCTTTTCTTCATTGGAGTCTGAGGGGTTCAGTGACCAATGAGAGATCATGAGGAATTAGAAAGAGCTTTAAGAATCTTCCTCTTGGGGCAGCTAGGTGGTGCAGTGGTTAGAGCACCAGCCCTGAAGTCAGGAGGACCTGAGTTCAAATCTGGTCTCAGACACTTCCTAGCTGTGTGACCCTGGGCAAATCACTTAACCCCAATTGCCTCAACAAAAAGCAAAAAAAAAAAAAAAAAAAAAAAAGAATCTTCCTCTTGTGAAGCCATATAGCTATTGAGAAGTAACTGGAGTTGGTAGACAAATGGTGGGGATGGCTTCTTCATTTGTTCTTTTCTGTTACACAAGGAGTGGAATCTCTGATTTGCCATAGAGAAAAAATCATAAAAATCCAGGAGTCAGAATCCAGGCCATGAGGAACAAGAAATGATCTTCAGAATAACCTTCTGAATCCTAGCCTAGGAGAAGGACTCATCTGGCAGTCATACTATTATCTGCACATAAACCTGTTGGATCTACTTCTATGTAGCAATAAACTGAGTTTTGAGCCTACTCCTTTCCCACTTCATCCATGGATCAATATGGTTATAGGGAAAGGCATGCTTTGAGGGAGATATGTATGTATATGTATGGGGCAACATACATGTACTTTTCCTTTGTTATATCTTCAAAGTAAATATCACTTTGTAATATATATATAAATATAGAGTTTGAGAGAGAGATCAATCAAGGCTGCTAGAATTTTTCTGGTCCTTAGAGACAGCTGAGGCTATAGAACTGAATGGATTGTCAAGGAGAAAAGTATGAAGAGAAAAAGGAAGGTAGCCTGAACATAAAAACCTGAGAAAACATTTACTTTAAGGAATCAAGTAAAGGGTAAGGATCCCAAGGGGGAAAAAAGAAAAGAAAAACAAGAGTCGAAGGAGGAGATCCAAAAGTATAGTGCTATCTTCAAAGCTAAGTGACAATTAATTAACTATATGAAAACACATTTATTAAGTTCTTACTATGTGTTAAGATTTTGCTAAGTTATGAGGATACAAATACAAAAGCAGAAATAGTCATTCTCAGAAGCTGACATTCTATGAGGAAATAACACAAGAAGTGGGAGTCAGAAAAAAATTAAATTTTTTTTAAAAGTGGGAGTCAGATAAGGATTATTTTGGCTTGGAAAGTTATAAATTATGGCAGCAAAGAATTAGAAATTGAGGAGATGCTCATTAGATGGGGAATGGCTGAATAAGTTGTGGTATATGAATGGAATACTATTTGTGTTATAAGAAATGATGAACAAGTAGATTTCAAAAAAAATGGGAAGATATGAACTAATGGTGAGTGAATTGGGCAGAACTAGGAAAACATTGTACATAGTAACAGCAAGATTGTGCAATGATCAACTATGACAGACTTAGCTCTTCTCAGCAATACAACATTCCAAGACAATTCCAAAAGACTCAAGATGGACAATGTTATCCAAACCCCGGAGAAAGGACTATGGAATCTGAATGCAAATCGAAGAGTACTATTTTCACTTTTGTTCCTTTTTTGTGGTCTTTTCCTTTTATTCTGTTTCTTCTTTCACAACATGACTAATGTGGAAATGTTTTATTTGATTGCACATATATAATCTATATCAGATTGCTCATTGTCTTGTGAAGGGGGGAATTCAGAACTCAAAATCAAAGAATGAATGATGACAATTATGTTTATATGAATTGGAAAAATAAAATACTATTAAAAATTTTTAATGTAAAAGTTATTTTCTTAAGTTTCAGAGCAGATAAGTGGAACTAAGGAGTAGACTGGCACAGTCCTTCCAGGAACAATGGTACTACTAATTTAATCATGGTCCCAAGACTAGAAAAGGATAAAAAGACAAAGGTATGGGGAGGATGGCAAGAACCTGTCTAAGAGTAAAAGCAAAGCTAGCCTACTTGATACAATGGGCTACAAGAGACACTCATCAATGAATGGTGAAGACAGAGAAAGGCCAAGGTAGGCATTCAAATAGTTAAGTCTTCCAGTCTTCGAAAGCATCTACTTTTTTTTTTTAAAGCAACACTGTCACTAAGTCTTAACTAAGATATCTTGGGACTTCACTAAGAAACCAGGCTACAAGTCTTGGGACTTAAGAGAAAAAGGTAGTCACCATTATTTTTGATGGCAAAAGTGAATGGTACCAACCAAGTGCTAAATGGGATTTGAACAGATATTCTCTGAGGTTCAATCCAGCTCTAAAAGGCTATGAAAGCCTCTTCAAAAAAGAGTAAAGAATTCCTTTGCTAAACAGATTTATATAATTGATATCTACAGATTTGAGAATGACTTTTCAGAATAATTAAGGGCAGGATGATACACTAAAAAACCGACATAGGGTTTAGAGTCTGAGCACCTGGTTTCACACCCAATTTGTCCACCTATTACTTGTATGACCTTAAGGCAAATCATTTAGCTTCAGTGGCCTTAGTTTTCTATCCTGTGAAATGAGGAGACGGGACTGCAAAGACCCCTCTGGGCTTTTACAATTCTGACAAAAATGTTGCAGAACAAGCACAAGAAGTTACCTTATCTGTCCAGTCTTAATTTTTTTTAAGGCTTCCAGGGAGAGATCCCTAACAACTTTCAATAAGTGTTTAAACAATGAAGGAAGGCAGGAAATTCCTGCTTCAAGAGGTAAAAAATAATCCAAACAAAGCCTGAGGCTCAGATGCAAAGCCATCTTCTTTTCTGTTTAATTAGGGGGGAAGCCCCCAAAAAAGCTGAAGGGAGGAAGGAGATAAAGCAAGCAAGCTACTTGCCAGTGGTATCCTAGCAACTTCTTACAGTGGACAGTACCATGTGAAAGAAAGCTCACAGCTAATTGGTTAAATGAAAAACTCCCAGAGCTGACGTGGTCCAGTGCCAAAGAATGGGACAATTAAAGATAAAGCATAGGGTTGGGGTTTGTGTGTGTGTGTGTGTGTGTGTGTGTGTGTGTATATTTTTTTTTTTTTTTTTTTGGTTCTAGGGCTTTTCCCTTTTTTTTTCTTGATGAAAGTGCCAGGCATGTGTCAAATAGAGTTTAGGTCCCTTGAGCCAAATAAGATTATTAGCTTGTTTCCCTCAAAAGACATATTAATACAGTATTATGGTTTGTTCACCAGTTGCAGCCCCAAACCATTAGAATCTTTTTATAATGCAACTGTTACTGATTTGGCTAAGTGTTTTTGGGCAGTCTGAAGTGAGATGCCTCTTTAAAAAAAGCAACAAAAGTAACTAATAAGAAAAAAAGAACATCTTAAAACACACACAACTCTTGGCCCCATAGCAGAATTAAGGTCACAAACAAAACCTGCTTTGCTGACTGCAAAAAAAGGAAATATTGTAGAGGCTGCAAGAAAGGGAGACACAACAAAGTTGAATCAACCAGGCCAAAGTGCTTTAGGTCAAATACACAAACTTGGCTTTTCAAATGGAATTCAAAATCTTTCATCTGCTTCCCCAGCTTGCTCAAGGAGAAACCAGTGAAGACAGTCCAAAGACCACTGACAAATTTCCCAATCGTTCAGAGGGCAATGGAAAAGCTTGTGGTGGGTAGAAGCAGGCTGCAGTATTTAACAAATAAAGGGACTACAAAGAACCACAATCCAGGTTATCATTGGAGGAATTAATGGTCAGATGGGCCAGTCATGTGGCAAGAGTGAGAGACAACCAGTGGACAGCCCCTGTGCTCCACAAGTGTTCTGAGGATGTCAAGAGACAGGAAGGAAGGCCCCTAATACCTTATTATGAGAACACAAATTATGAGAAGATATGAGTGAGAGGTGGATTCCTGCATCACTGGGAGGAGTAGCTACATGGCTGAGATCACAGGTCTACTTGAATATTTGATCAAAGAAATCCAGGATCTCACTGGTGTGTCGCGGTAACCTGAAATGATTATCTGGTAGTCTCAATTCCTCCTTTGTACTCACTGGCTACTCTAGGACTTTAGCCCTCTTAAGGCTTCATACCTACTTGTAATTCTCACATGGCACTTGGCCTTTGTAACTCTAATTGATTGATCTTGTGAATTGTTTGTGTGTTTATTTGAGTCTTACTTTCTAGTAACTAGTTTGTAAATTCCTTAACGGCAAGGACTCTTATCAAAACTTTATTTCCCCCAATATTGCAGAGAATAGGTGTTTCAAAAGGGCAACTAGGTGGCAGAGTAAATAGAGTCTGTAGTCAGGAAAACCAGAGTTCAAATCCAGCCTCACAAACTTAGTTGTATGCTCTTGGATAAGTCACTTAACCCTGTTTGCCTCAGTTTCCTCATCAATAAAATGGGAATAATAACAGCACCTATCTTGCAGGGATGTTGTTAGGATCAAATTAGATCATTATTTTATATGCTGGGGCAGCTAGTTGATATAGTGGATAGAGCACTAGCCCTGAAGACAGGAAGATCTGAGTTCAAATCTGGCCTCAAACACTTAACACTTCCTGGCTGTGTAACCCTGGGTAAGTCACTTAACCCCAATTGTCTCAGCAAAAAAAATAATAATAAAAATAATTTTATATGCTTAGCACACAACCTGGCACAGAGTAGACATAATGTTTATGTTTATAGTAACAAATATTATGATTATGTATTTATTATAAAAACTATAATTGTTTTCATATAATTTATAAATTTAGAAACTATATATACTTGCATAATCATAATTATTCACTCTTATAGTTATTTTATATACCTATATAGTAACATCTGTTGTTGACTTGCCTTCTTCCTGCAGTCCCATCTACTAATCCACATTTTTAGAAAAACAGTTTGGTATAGTGTGAAAGCCACTGAAATTAGAGTCAGAGGACCTGGTTTCAAATCCTTGATTTGAATATCTTTGATATCTACGTCACATTGGGTAAGTGAGTCTGTGTGGGCCTCATTTTTCTCAATTTTAAAATAAGGTTATTGAACTGGATGATCCCTAGGGTCTCTCCCAATATTAGATTTTATCACCATGACAATTAACAAATATGCATTTATTGAAGGAACGTCCATCAATTGGGGAATGGTTAAACAAGATATGGTATATGATTATAATGGAATATTATTGTGCTATAAGAAATGATGAGCAGGTGGATTTCAGAAAAACTTGGCAAGACATATGAACTGATGCAAAATGAAGTAAACAGAACAAGGAGAACATTATACATAGTAACAGCAGTATTGTTCAGTGAAGAATTGTGAATGATCTAGCTATTCTTAGCAATACAATGATCCAAGACAACACCAAAAAACTAAAGATGAAGCATTCTGTTTCTAAAGAGCTGATATTGCTTGAAAACAGACTGAAACATGCTGTTTTTCACTTTTTTCCTTCGTTATTTTCAAATCTTCTTATACAAAATGACTAATGTGGAAATGTTTTTATATGATTATACATATATATCCTGTATCTGATTGCTTACCATCTCATGGAAGGGGTAAGGAAAGAGGGAGCAAGGGATAGAATTTGGAACTCAAAATTTAAAAAAAGTTTAAAAATTGCTTCAACATGTAATGGGAGGGGTAGAGAAAATAAAATATATATTTAACACAAAAGCATGTATTAGATACCTACTATATGCTAGGCTTTAAGGGACACAAAATACTAAAAAACATCCCTTCCTCCAAGGACTTTACATTTTCTTATCACCTAAGCCCCATACCATTCCGAAAGTTAGCCGAACCACTGTTTGCGCTAGGTTTCATGAACAGGACTCTGAAGTCGTGTGATACAAAAGAGGACCACAATTCAGAGTCACAGGAACTTAATCAGAGTTGCGGCTCTGCCAGAGTCCCTCCTTGCCTAAATTTGCTCATCTGTGAAGTGGGACAGGGGTGGACAAAATGGCCTCTGACATCCCTTGAACCTCTAGCTCTAGGACACTATGATTTTCCTGCCCAGAAGAGTCAAAGGTATTCTCCTCACTGAGTCACTGTGAGCTGCTGCATCTTTTCTTACTGCAAAAGTGTGTCTCTGGCCAATCTGCATATAGATAAAATTTTCTGTACTGATCCATGCTTGACTAATAAGTATATGATTGAATGCTTCCTATGTACCCAGTGCTACATGTTTCTCTTGACCCCAAATGCTGACCCAGGGAGTTTTTAAATGGCCTGCACATCCCTGGATCAATAGAGTTACTCTTTGCTGACTGAGAGAAATGAGTCCTTACATCATGAATAGTGAGTGGGGGATGGGGAAGGATCAACGCTTTAGAATAGCCCCGAGAGATCAGCTAGTCCACACCCTTCATTTTGCAGAGGAAGAAAGAGATCCTGAAAGTTTAAATGACTCACCCAAATTTTTACAGGTAGTATGCATTAGAGGTAAGATTTGAACCCATAATCCTTTGACTCTACAATAAATGGTCCTTTCTGCTGTATAAGAGGATACGATAGCTAGGTATAACAATATATACCTGTAATCTCACTACAAGGAAGGCAAATCTCTTAAATTAGGCTTCTGAGCTGCCAGTTGGATGTCTGCATTAAATTCAACATCATAACCTGAATCCCAAGGAAGAAAGGGAAGAGGATAAGGGAAAACCAAGCTGACTAAGGAAGGAGCAAACTAGCTCTGATCAAAAATAGAGCAGATCAAAATTCCTGTGTTGATCAGTAGAGAGACTGAGCCCATTGAGTGGGCCCTTCCAATCTGGGAAGACACAATAATTTTTTTAAAATATGGAGAGTGGGATGTCACAAAAAAGTCTCTCCTGATCCAACACATGATATAAATATCTGGCCTTCTTAAACTTGAGTCCTACCACAATTGCATTCATATATGACCTCTCGCTCCTCTTCAAAGGGAAAAACTTTTGAATCTCACTAGGATTTATGCAGTTAATCTCTGCCAAGGAGGAAAAGAAAATGCTCCCAGGTCATAATCCCTCATGCCAACTTTCAGCTGAATGACAAATGAAACAGCTGAGTTTCAGAATAAGCTACACAATGATGGTAAAGATTATGGAGTAAAATATAGTGAGTATCAAAGGCAACATCTGTCTCTTTGTCCTCCGTGAGGAGAAATTTGGCAAAGATATCAAACCCGCTTAGGCAAAACTGATCATATGGAGTCATTCCAAATCTGGGGACCCTGGAGGAGGAGATAGCAAATAAAAGCAAAAAATTGGTATTGTTCTCAAAGGAATAAATTAAAGGTTTTTGGCTTTAAACAAATATGAAGCTATATAGGCTATTTAAGAGTGCGGTCCTTCTAAGGAGATAGAAGGAAAACAAATTCTCACTTGGTGCTGATAAGCAGAATCCAAATGGTGACAATGTTACCAAGAAATATTCCACCTTATTGTGTCCTACCATGGACATGGCATCGATATTTTCCTCCTTTGCTTGCCATTTTATGAAATGCAAAATTTACAAAAAGTTAATATATCCAAAAACTATGACAATGAAAGTGAAATAATCACAAAAGGACACTAAACTGTAAGGAATCAAAAAACCAATAATGGTCCAGGACAACACAGAATGAAATGTACATCCAGCCTCTTGTCAGTTGGAGATGCAGGAAATTATCAGGGTAGAATGTGGTACTCCTCTGATGGTGGCAGTTATATAAGGGGTTTTTCCTATTTTTCTCTTATTACAAAGAAGATTCTGAGGAAAGCAGATATTTTTTTAAAATAATTTCTTATGGTGTAAAGATATTTGATTGCATTCACATATCATACTTTGTTTAGTATTTTCCAATTAATGGGCACCCTTTTTGTTTCTAGTTCTTTACTATAATAAAAAGTGCTGCTAGAAATATTTTGGCATCAATGGGTCAAAAGTTATAGATACATGGTAATGACTTTGGAGGCAGAGTTCCCAATTGTTTTCCAGAGTTGCCAGACCAATTCATAGTTTTGCCAACAGAATTTCTTTGTGCCCTTGAGAGGGTGTGTTATTTCCAGAACAACTGTTATGTAAAAACAAAAGGCATCAATAAAACTCAAAGAGAAAGGGAAAAAGAGAAAAGAGAAAGACAGAGACAGAGTAAACACACTAGATTCAATGATTCTATGTCTTCCACTGCTATAAATAAAAATTTTAAAAACTCAAAGTTTACAAAGTACTTCAAAAATCTGAATTTATTGATATCTTTGTTTTATATCATAGTAATGTCCAGATATATGTCTCAATTATGGGAATATTCCCTATTAAAAAGGAAAATATTTAAGCAACTATGTATAAACCATTCCCCACCTATTCCACCACCTCATCAACAACGATGTACCACATGTGTCTTCCTACTGTTCTGTGAGTTTGGGGATGCCAGGATGGTTCAAGAAGCATTATGGCTGAGGCTTTAGTGACTCTAAAGTCAAGATGGAATCAAGACATGGTAGAAAACTGGCCTTGGAAAAAATGAAATACTATAAAGACTTAAAAAAAAAAAAAAAAAGGAAACTAGCCTTGGAGTTAGGAGAGTAGGTTTATATGCTGGCTCTGACAAATACTATCTGTATGACTACAGACAAGTCTCTTAATCTCTCTGAACCTATTTCCTCATGTGTAAAGTAGAGATAATATTATTATTACTACCTATCCCTCACACAGTTGTGATGATAAAAGTACTTTGAAATTTTAAAACACTATAAAAATCTTAGTTGTATTTATTAGCTGAAAGAACAGCACAGAAATGAAGAAACATTCATCATAGAATCTGCTGCTTACCTATGATGTGATCCTGGGGGTAAGATATTTCACCTCTCTAGGACCCAGTTTACTTATTTGCCCAATGTAGAGGCTGGCCCAGATTATCTGTGAACTCTCTAATCCAGGACTGATATAATCAAAGTGTATCTGTGTGAAGTTGGACTAGAATCCTTTAGATTAGTACCTCTTAATTTGTGGTCCATGGAGTTCAAGTACTCCATTAAAAAATTATACCTTTATATTCACATCTCTAATTAAAATTAGATATTTCCTTTATTTTGAAATTTTAGAAAATATTTTGAGGAAGGTTCCCCAGACTGTCCATGGGTTCTTGACACAAAAAAAGTTAAGGACCTCTATTTTGAGAGAGGGTACTCAGCCACCACTGGGTATGATCAAGAGTGTGGAAGGCATACACTTCATCTGATACTGAATTTTGTATGGCTTTATCATACATCATGTGTGACTGGCTTATATTGTTATTTAATTCCTCACATATGTTATGTCTTGTCTTTTTAATTAGGCTATAAGTCCCTCCAAAGAAAAAGCTGGGATTTCTTCTATATTTCCTAGAGTATCTCCCACAAGATGAGGCAAACATTATTTAATAGATGTTTTGGGCCTCAGTAACTGCTAAATAAAGCCCCAGAATATCTAAAACTAGCAGGTTCTGATTAGAGAACCAACAGGCTTTCAACTTCCTTGGGAACCATGTGCAACAATGCGGATCACCATGCATGACAGGCTCTGGGAATCCCATACATGTTACAATGTTTCATGTTGCAAATTTACATAAAGATAATAATGACCTCCTTGTTTATACTAGGGTGCAGTTTTCAAAGTTCTTTCATCAAAACAATTGGGGTAGAAAGTATATTATTATACCCAATTTTATAAGTGACACTGAGACCCAGAAAGATTAGGTAATATAGTCACATAGAAAGTATCAAAGCCAGGATTCAGATCCAGGTCTTGTGACTCCAAGTACTCTTACTATATCATAGCAATTATTCACATGACAATATTGAGAGAAATATCATTGGTATAATGCACTTAATTTTCAGGTTCTTTTTTAAAACATTTGTATATTATAAGAGGCAGCATGGTATAATATAGAATACACTGGGCTTGTAGTCAGGAAACTCAGGGTTCACTCCTACCTCTGATGTTTATCTTGCTATGAATATAAGTAAATTACTCAGTTTCTAAATCTCCCCATGTCTTAGTCTCCTCATCTGTAAAATGGAAATTAAAATAGCTTTAATAGCTTTATCATGTGTGTTTTGAGTAATAAGTACTGTATTAAAGTACTTTGCAAACTATAAAGTGTTATATAAACATCAGCTATTATTACTAGTTATCATTCCTAGTTGCCTACTGGAAATATCATTATCCTCATCATTACAACAATGGCTGGAATTTATATATTTTATGTTTTATGACTTACAAAATGTTTTAGAAACATCCTATTTAATTCTCACCACAATTCTGGGAAGTATTATTCTTATTATTCTTACTTACAGATACAGAAACTGAGGCTGACCGAAACTAAGTTGCTTGGCCAGGGTCATACAGTTAGTAAGTGTCTGAAGTTGAATTTCAACTTAGGTTTTCTTGAGATATGTCAAGATACACTCTAAAGAACTGCTTCTCAAGGAAACAAAATTATCACGCTTTGCAGATGATATGATGGTATAGAGTATCCTAGAGAATCAATTTTAAAATTACTATAAATAATCAACAACTTTAGCAATTTACAGGATATAAAATAAATCCACATAAATCATCAGTATTTCTATATGTTACCAACAAAGTCCAGCAGCAAGAGATACAAAGAGAAATTCCATTTAAAATAATTGTAGATGAATCAATGACTATAGTAATCTAGTGTTTGATAAACCTAAAGTCCCTAGCTTCTGGGACAAGAACTCACTATTTGATAAAACTTACTGGGAAAATTAGAAAATAATATGGCAGAAGCTAGGCATTGACCAACACCTAACACGTTATAGTAAGATAAGGTCAAAATGGGTTCATGATTTAGACATAAAGAATGATACTATAAGCAAATTAGAAGAACAAAGGATAGTCTATCTCTCAGATCCTTGGAGAAGGAAAGAATTTATGGCCAAAGAAGAACTGAAGTACAGTATGAAATGCAAAAATCAATAATTTTGGTTATATTAAATTAAAAAGGGTTTATGTAAACAAAACCAATGCAGACAAGATTAGAAGGGAAAAAAAATCTTTACAGCCAAGGATTCTGATAAAGTCCTCATTTCTAAAATATATAGAGAACTGACTCAAATTTACAAGGATACAAGCCATTTTCCAAGTGATAAATGGTCAAAGCATATGAACAATTTTCAAAGTAATTAAGATCATTTCTAGTCATATGAAAAAATGCTCTAAATCATTATTAATCAGAGAGATGTGAATTAAGACAACACTGAGATACTACTACATACTTTTTAGATTAGCTAAGATGACAGGAAAAGATAAAGATGAATGTTGAAGAGGACGTGGGAAAATTGGGACACTAATACATTGAGTTGTGAACTGATCCAACCATTCTGGAGAGCAATTTGGAACTATGCCCAAAGAGCTCTCAAAATGTGCATATCTTTTGATCCAGCAGTTTTATGACCCAGAAATCATAAAACAGGGAAAAGAACCCATATGGACAAAAATGTTTGTAGCAGCCCTTTCTGTAGTGGCCAAAAAACTGGAAACTGAGGGGATATCCATCAGTTAGGGAATGGTAGAATAAATTATAGTATATGAATATTATGGAACACTATTGTTCTATAAGAAATGATCAGTGGGATGATTTCAGAAAAGGCCTGGAGAGAGTTACATGAACTGAGGCTAAGTGAAGTGGTAGAACCAAAAGAACACTGTTCACAACAATAACAAGATTATGTGATGATCAACTATGATGGATATGGCTCTTTTCAACAATGAGGTGATTCAGAGCAATTCCAATAGACTTATGATGGAGAGAGCCCTCTGCATTCAGAGAGAACACTATGGAGACTGACTGTAGATTACAACATAGATTTTTAAAAAAAATTTTTTTTGTTTGCTTGCTTTTTGTTTTTTTTTCTCTTTTTTTTATCTGATTTTTCTTGTGCAGCATGATAAATGTAGAAATATGTATAGAAGTATTGTACATGTTTAACATATATTGGATTATTTGCTATCTACAGGAGGGAGTGGGAGAAATGAGGGAGAAAAATTTGGAACACAGGGTTTTATAAGGGTGAATGCTGAAAACTATTTTTGCATGTATTTTTAAAATAAAAAACTATTATTCAATTTTAAAAAAGAGCTGTTTCTCTAGAAGTAAGAGAGAGCTCAAACCCAAGGACAAGGAAGAAAGCAAAAGAAAATCCAGTTCTGGTAAATTATGAATTGGGTCAATTATTCTGGAAAATAATTAGGAACTATGAAAAGAAATGTGGATAAACTTTTTGTACCCTTTGAGCTGTAATCTTACTAAAAGGCATAAACCCCAATAAGGTTAAAAAAAAAACCCCAAACAAACAACAATACAAAAACCATAAAGAAAGATCTGATACACAGTAAGATATTCAGGGCAACACTATTTGTGGTAGCAGAATTGAAAACAGAGTGAGTGTCTACCAGTTATAGAATGGCTGAACAAATATGCTAGGAGTATAATGAGATATTATTGTGCAATAAAATGACAAATATGAGAATTCAGAGAAACATGGGAAGATTTAAATGAAATATTATAAAACAAAAAAGATAAAATCACATATAAAGATAAATATATCATATATATGTATATATACTTACAAAAATGTAAATGTAAGTGAACTGGCAAATAACATTTTTTCTGCTCTCAGCAGGAGGACAGAATGTTGTATATACTGTCATTCAAAGTTGTCATTCATTGTATTAGGTTGTTTTTAATTAACTAATACATTTTATATTTTTATATTGTATATTTATTATATTATTATAACTTTGTTATAAGAGAGAATTCAATTTTACAATGAGCAAGACATTCCAGAAATTTCTTAGGTAAGGGGAAAAAAAAGAGAAATATCAAGAATACTTATCTTTTAAAAAGGGACCCAGATTATCTAAAACACCAGCATACTCAACACACAGGTCATTGAAAGAGAATCAAAGGGACCTAAGGCTTGGGTGCTGGGTGAGAGTTATAACTGGTTTCTGTAACAGGAACACAGTGAGCTAAGCAATGAGAAAAGGAATATTAGTAAGAAAAGAGGAAGGCCTTTGGAGGAGAATAGAAAAAAGAACTGAAAGAACTAACTTCTATATCAGAGTTGTATGGGGTAGTTAAGTGGTAAAATGGATAGAGGGCCATGACTTGAGTGCAGAAGACTCTTCTTCCTAAAATCAAATCTGGCCTCAGGCACTTCATACTCAGGTTGTATGAACTTGGGCAAGTCACTTAACTCTGTCTCAGTTTCTTCATCTCTAAAATGAATTGGAGAAGGAAATGACAAAGCACTTCAGTTTCTTTGCCGAGAAAACCCCAAAGTGGGTCATAAAGAAATCAGTCACGACTAAAACAACTTAATGACAACAAAATCAGAGCTGTATATATTCTTGGCTAATCAAGAACTTAGGGGATTTTCAAACAATTCCCAAATAGTGCAAAAAATTAGGCCAAATGAAAGATATTTAGAAAGAACAATAGATTTGAGCAATCAGAAATCTTAGCTTCATGACTTCAGGCAAATCATTTTAACATTTCTGAGTTCCATCCTCAGCAATTTCCTCCTTGGTAAAGTGGGGTGGATAGCAACTGCGCTACCTACCTCACAAGATTAATGTGAAAAAAGTATTCTGTAAACTGTGATAGAAATGGGAGTGGTGGTTATATCTAAAACTATGTATCTCCACCCTGGAAAATGTCAGTGTCAAATGGAAAGTCCTACCTATACTAAGTGGTGTGGGAGAAAACTTTGATTGCAAGCAGAGTGATAGCCAATAAAGTCTCACCGTCATCCTCAAGCATCCAAATGTGCTGATCTTTTCAGGAGAAAATCATGGGAGAAACTTTAGCTTGTTTTGGTTGTTATTTTAAACTAACCTAACTGAGCAATTTGGAACTATGCCCAAAGGGCTAAAAAACTGCGCAGACCTTTTGATCCAGTATATCTTTACTGGATTTGTATCCCAAAGAGATCATAAAAAAGGGAAAAGGACCTCCATGTACAAAAATGTTTGTAGCAGCACTTTTGTAGTAGCAAGGAACTGGAAACTGAATGGATGCCCATCAGTAGGAGAATGGCAGAATAAGTTATAGTATATGAATGTTATGGGATATTATTGTTCGATAAGAAACAATTCAGAAAGGCTTGAAGAGACTTATATGAACTGATGTTAAGTGAAGCGAGTAGAACCAAGAGAACATTGTACAGAGCAACAAGATTCTATGATGATCAATTCTGATGGGTGTGGCTCTTTTCAATGAGGTATTTCAGGCCAGTTCCAAAACTTGTAATAGAGTCATCTGCACCCAGAGAGAAGACTGTGTTGACTGAATGTGCATCACAACATAGTAAAAAAAAATTTCAGGATGTATATGAAATCAAAATTATTTTCATAATAATTTTTGTTATTGTTCAATCATTCGGGTGTGTTCGACACTTTGTGACCTCATGGACCATTGTATTCAAGACCCTTCCACTCTTTACTATCTCCTGAAGTTTATCCAAATTCACATTCATTACTTCCATGGACACTATCTAATCATTTCATTCTCCGCCATATCCTTGTCTTTTTGTCTTCCATCTTTCCCAACATCCGGGTCATTTCCAATGAGTTTCATTTTCTCATTATATGATCAAAGTACTTAAGCTTCACTTCACTTCAGTTTCACTAATTACTCTTCCAGTGAAGAGTCTGAATTAATGTCTCAGAATATTGACTGATTTGATCTTGTTGTTCAAAGGATTCAAAAAAGTCTTCTCCAGCATTAATTACCATTTGAAAGGTCATTTTCTTTAGGGTCCAGTTTTCAGTCATATACTGCTACTGGAAAAAAACAATAGTTTTGACTATACAGACCTTTGTCAGCAAGACAATGGCTCTGCTTTTTAGTATGCTGCCCAGATTTGCCATACCTTTCCTTCCAAGGAAAAGTATCTTTTAATTTCATAACTGCAATCACTTTCTGCAATTGATCTTGTAGATCTTTCATAGTAATACTAAGATGCTGTTTGTCCTTTTCATTCTCATTCTCTCTTGCATAAATGTACAATGGAGTTTTACAGAGGCTGTATGACCTATGATGACATCATTCAGATGGTTAATGGAATATGTGCTTGCGTATTCTTGTGTTTTCTACAATTTCATAAGATAGTAGGTTTAGAGTAAAAATATGTATGTTTTTGGAAATTAATTAAATATGTTCTCAGTACTTCTAATGTGCTTTTACTAGTTATCTTTGGTTATACACATTATAATCTCTATAACCTCATTATCTACTACTAGATTCTTTTTTTGAAATCCCAAAGTTTTCCTTGTGCTATGTGAACACACAAGAACTTTACTCTCTTACTTTATTTTGCAATATTTTTCAAAAACATTTCCATATTTATAAATTTTATCTAAAACTCATAGTAGAATTTAATATTGTAAAATAAAAGAAAATTTATTTATGTTTTCCTTATATTTAGGGATGGATAATTGGCTTAAAAAAGGGATTAGAAGGCTGACTCAGTTTTCTTAGTCCATAGCATCCACATGTAAAGATGCAAAAAAAAAATGAAACTGATTTATTAGAGAGTTTTCTGATTCACAGAAATAAAGAATTCACTCCAAAGAAATGAGGCAAAATTGGAAATAAGAAATGAAAATTGATCAAAGCTGTTTTCCCCTGTTTCACAATCAATGAACCATTACTTTCCAGATAACTAATACATATTATAAAATTACACATAGCTAAATGATCCATTCAGTTTCTCTAGCTTTACAACAAAAGATGGACAAGATGATTTCTAAAGTCAGTTCTAGCTCTGAAGAATGTGAAGAAGCTCTGAAAAAGCAAGATTTCCTATACCCCTAAAAAAAAACAAAAAAAAGAACAACAGGACTGAGGTACAAAAATATTTATAGAAGTTCTTATTTTAATGAAGAACTGGAAACCAACAGAATGACCATCAATTGAGAATGGCTAGGCCAATTATGGCATATGAATATGATTTAATATCATGATATAAAAATTATAAAAGAGATGGTATTTCAGAGACATAAATTGTTGCAGATACAAGTAGAAGTAGTATATGGATATATACAATAACCACACTGTATAAAGAAAAAGAACTTTGAAAGACTTAAGAATTCTGATCAATGCAATGACCAAATTAGATTCCAGAAGACTGATGATGATAGAGAAGTGAAAGAGTTAAGGTTCAGAAGACACGCATTTTTGGATGTGGTCATTGTGGTCATTTATTTTACTTCACTGAATATTTGTTACACAGGCAACGGGTGGTACTGTGTATAGAGTACTAAGCCTAGAGTCAGGAAGACATGGCCCGAGATGAGACACTTGCCAGCTGCGAGAACCTGTGCAAGTTACTTAACCCTGTTTGCCTCAATTTCCTCATCTATAAAATGAAATGGCAAAACACTCCAGTATCTTTGTAAAGAAAACCCCAAATGGCATCACCAAGGGTCAGACATAACTGAAATGAGAGAACAGCAACAACTTTGTTACAAGGGTTTTGTTCTGGGTTGAAGCATTTTTTTTTTTAATGTACAAAAAAAGAACAAAAGGCAATTCAGAAAGAATCACAAAGAAGCAGGGCAATACTGAAAGTTACATGTTGAATTGACTACAAATTTTAAAATAAATGTAAAATCTACATAAGACAATGAATACATATACATGTTTATAATATTCATTTTAGTTGATGTTGGTTAGTTTTAAAATTTTTTTTAAATTTGAAAAGAAAAGAAAGAAGGTCTCAATCTTTGAAAGTAGCCCCAATACCACTCCTTATTTCTCTAGTTCCCTAGGCTAAATAATTAGTCTAATGATTTTTCGGCTTTTCCTGAGCTCTCTAGCATTAGGCCAGCAGCATAAGATCTGGGAGACTAGATAGAAAGGTACTTCTTGGCTTCATAGCGATCAGGGGCCCCACCACCCAGTTTCCCTTGCCTACTTCCTTTGCTACCTCAGCAGATATCACCACTTCCTCTGCTACTGTGGCTACCCTACACACCTCCTCCTTGGTGCAAGGTTCTAGCAGTGGGGCCCAGGGTAGAGCTGAGAGTTGGAGGTAGGGTGTGGTGAATATAAGAAGTGCTCTAGGATTAGTAGGAGTGCTTCAGGCACAGAATTTAGAGTCCAGAGATACTGAAGTTAACTGTTAGTAGTCCTTTCTTGGCCACTGCTTGACAGATGTACAGCTTTCTTCTTCCTTCCTCTACATGGTTCCTTCTCCTCTTTTCCATTCCTTTCTTTCTTCCCATTTCCCTTTCTTCCTTCTCTTCTTCCCTGTCCATAGGGACAATTAGAAGGAGTACCCCCCAGGCATTTCCCAATTCTACTAATGGAATTCAGCACCCTAGCTTTGATCATTATGGTCCTTCAGACCAATATACATCATAGTGCACTGAGGGTTAGTAGCTGATACTAACAGTTCTATTGTTTCTGAGATTACTGGGAAATTCCAGGGCAGTGGAAAAAGTGCTGGGTCTTGTGTCGTGTCCTTGGTTTGAATCCCAGTTCTACCACTTATTTTTTTTTGTGATCTTGAACAAATTTCTTAGCCTCGATTTCTTCATCTGTAAAATGCAAGGATATGTCTACTATGTGGTCCTTCCAACTCTGTATTTATGATTTCATTTTACTGTAAAAGGATGTCAGTGATGTCAAAGAAATAACCTTTAATGGGTGCATGCAGCCACCCAGGAGCCAGCTCCCAGCCCAGGGTATGCCTGGTCATGGAATATAAACATTTAAAGAGGCAGCACAGAGAGAATCCTTGTATCTTCCCTTCTAGGACCATGGGGACTATGAATTGAAAGAGTTTCCAAGTTTTATTCTCAACCCTGGTTTATGGGGCATCTAGAAATTCAAGCCACTTTGGGGGTGGGGAGAGGAAAGGTAGATATTTAACTCTCTTCAAATCAATTTAGCTTTGGTTAAAGCTATTTTCCTGGTACAGACAAGGATCTGGAGCAAAAGAACTCAGTCTTACAAATGGAAAAGTCAATTCTTTTGACCCTACTGAAATTCAAAAGGCTTAATTTAACCAGCATAATCTCCCAGAAAGCTCAAATAATCTTAATTTTTGAATTGTCAGGAGCTTACTTAAATGGTGTGGCCTTCTGTTTGAAAAAAATATATATTTTGTTTAAAGGAAATAAGGTTACTGCCTTTGTACAGATCCTTTTTCCGGAGGGGGATGGGGATGGGGATGGGGAAATAGCACATGAAAGTGAGAAGCCTCTAGTACTCAGACATAAAAGGAAGTAGAAAAACATGCTTTAAAAATATTAAGCAGAAGAGAAGGATAAAGGAAAAGGCTTCCTCTTTATTAGACAAAGAAGAAAAACTTTCATTCCAGATGACCCTGGAAAGGCACAGGCTTATAAAACTTAAAAAAAAATCAACTTGTTTTTACTGAGAGGTCAACCACAATTTGAGTTCTGGTTCTGCCATTACCCCACTTCAGTAAATAAAAATTCCTACTTAAGGATCACTCTAAAATGTTAGTTTGGCTTTGATCTACAGGATGTTTAAGGAAGTGGCAAAAGCCACTAGAAGTTATCTGTAAGAGCTCCATGGAGGAGTTATGAATTGCCCCCAAACTAAAAAAAAAAGTTTAAAAGAAGGCATAATACTCAGCTGTTAATATAAGCAATATGTTATGTTGGGGGCGGGAAGGGGGGATTGAATTTTTTTTTTAAACTGAATTTGGAGCTAGAGGACTTGAGTAAAAAGTCAAGAGTATATACTTACATAATCTATGTGGCCCTCACAATCTCTCTGAGTCTTATTTTTCTTATCTGCCATAATGGAGTTGGACTGCATTCCCTTTTGGTTCAAAATCTATGCTATGCCAAGAAAACACAGATATGAATTTTTTCAAATATCTATTATAACCATATTGAACAACATAAAGGGCTAGCTAAAAATACTTCATCCCTTTGAGGGGATAGGTTGTTGTTTGTTGTTGGTTTTAAAAAGGAGTTGGCCATTTTATATTAATCCAAAGAGAAGAAACAAGGATCAACACTTAGAACCTACAGGAAAATAGGATTCAGTTCTATTTAAAAGACAACTTTGCCAAGGAATTCACCTATCCAGCAATGTACTGGGATGCTTTCTAAGATAGGAAATTCCCAGTCACTGGAAGTGTGCAAATACATGCTGGAAGGCATTTGTTGAGAATGGTGTAGAAGAAATTCCTATGCTGAGTAGGAAGGTTGAACTAGATAACCTCTGAAGTCCCTTCTAGCTCTAAGATTTTAGGATTGCCTAGAAACAAAGTATGAAAGCATCAATCAAGGCAGGACTGGTTTAACCAAGCATAACATAAGATGAAGTCATCTCTAAATATCAGATACATACAGGATCAATCTTACATTTGGAGGAAGTAACCACCTGAAGAATATTAAAAAAATAAAAAAAAAACAACAACTAGGCAGCAATCACTATCATCTACCAGCTAGAGGAGTCACATGTGATGCTAGAATTTTAAAAATGAGCAAGCTATTTGGAAGGAAACAATCTGACCATGTGATTCCACTACTCAAAAAATTCCATATGTCCCAATTGCTTCTAGAATCAAGAATAGACTTCTCTGGTATTAAAGGTCCTTTACTGGCTCCAATCTACCTTGCTAGCCATATTATACATTACTCCTCTTCATATGCACTATGGTCAAGCCAAATTAGTCTTGCTCTTCCTCGCCTAAACATTCCATAGCCTGTCTTCATGTCTTTACACAAGCTGACTGCCATGCCTGGGAAGGTGTCCTTTCTCAGTTTCTTTCCCCCATTTCTTTCAAAACTCTGCTCGAATGCTTCCTTCTACATGAAGTTTCCTGAATCTCAAAACTCTAGTGTTTCCCCTATCAGAATATGTTACTAGTATGAATTTTCCTACACATTTCTATAAGTACATCCCCGGTAGAATGTAATCTTCCAATAGAATGTAAGTTATTTGAGGACAAGGGCTGTTACATTTTTGGCTTTGTGTCCTTAGCACCATTAAGGGTGCCTGGCAGACAACAGGGAAATGTGATTGACCAATGAAGAAATGAATACAAAACAGGAATCTCAGAGGAAGAAGAAAGCAGCAACTAAAGCCAATTGTAGACCACCTACATTAGCAAGTATAGGGGACCTCAAGCAGCTAATTACTTCTATGCCTCAATCATTTTTCTTCTCATCTCCAACTCCTTAGAAGTGAGAAAGAAGAATGTACTCAAGTCCACCCCGCAAATAATGGATTGTAAATGGATTCTGAGTACCAATTTGTTATTCAGACCATCAACCCAAATCTAATTATTTCAATTCTTTGATTCAGGAGGAGGCAGCTATTCACTGGGGAAAGCCCAGGCTTTGCTGTGGTAAGACCACTCAGCACTCCTACATCCTCTTTGAAAAAATCGATAAGTAATTACAAGTAGTTGAAATATCAATTAACTGTGATTTTAGTTAGTCACTGGGCAAAAAAAAAAAAAATTATAGTAAGTTTATTCTTCTTAATTGTAAAATGAAGGAAAATTCAACCAAACTGAACAAATGAAGTACATTCAAAAGTCCCCAGTTCAGTCTCTATTTTATTCTATTCAGTAAGTCGAAGAGTAGGAAAAGTCTAAGGGATTATGATTAGGACAAGGACAGGTCATCATCTGGGATCAACCCACTCGGTCAACCTAGAATCCATATGTAATAGAAGCCATATTATATGGACGCAAACAATCTTCTGGGTCACAATAGCAGCTCCTAGATAGCTGGTCCCCCGGGTCAGCTTTAAGGGTTCAAATTTCCTGTATCCTGTTTCCTTTCTCCTAGATTTTAGACCTAACACTTGGACCTGATTTCTTTCATCCTCCACCCTATCTACTGATACCCAAGAAACGGTAGGGGCAGTGAGGATTGAATGGGACAGAACTTGCTCCCAGAATAACAACAGTTCAGAGTATACTCGTTGCTTCAAGCCTCTTCTTCCAAGTCTTCTCCCATCTCCGTTACATTTTACCACAAGTTAGCTGGAGCAGAGAAGGATCAGAGGCTAAAACTGACCTTCCCAAGGCCAAAAGACCATTCCCGAGAATTGCCCTGAGCTACCTTGGCATCGCCTTGCTTCTCCACGAAAACTCTATCTGTCGGAACTGTCCTAGGACCTAGCGATAATCCCTGGTCCCGGCTGTTAAAACAGTGGGCATCTTCCGTCCCTGAGCGGGGATTTCCAGTACCTCATAACTCGATTCCCGGTGATCTCCAGAAACTACCCAACACATTTCCCACCCTCCCGCACCCACCTTGTAAACTTTACCGAAGGCTCCATCACCCAACTCCCCGACGATCTCCCATACTTCGTTTGGGTCTAGATCCCGACGGACGTGCTCATATTCTCGGGACTTTCTCTTCTCGAAGGTGGACAGCCTTAATATACGGCGGAAGTTGGCAAAAGCCATGGCTTCGTAGGGAACAAGCTGGCTGGGGGCGTGCGATGCCGAGGGTGCCTAAGCTCCGCTACGGGCTAAGCGAGGTGGCTCCGGCCCCCAGCTCCGTAGGGCGGGGCCAACCTCTGCACCCCGGCGGCGAGCGCAGAGAGATTGAGGAGGGGTAGGGGAGGCGGTACGACCAAAACCCCTTAGCCCACCTCGCTTTGCACTTTATGCCTCCCGGGAACGAGCCCCTTTCCCACTCCTTCAAGGTTTGCAAATCCAGTCAAGTGCGCTGCTGGAGAGGACAAGAGCTGAGTAGGGTTAGGACTCTAGGCACCCGGAACAGAGCAAGCAATGGAAGCAGCCTTATCTCCGACAAGTGATCTCCAAGCCGCGGCAATTTCGTCTCCGAATCCAAAGGCGCAAGTGTGGCACGCGCCCCTTCTCCGAGCTACACACCGGTGTCAACCCCGGCACAGCTCCAAAAGCTAAGCTCCAGAGGGGGTAGTTCGAAGAATCCGAACAGGAGTCTGGAGCCCGCGACTCCACCTGCAGGGAGGCCAGCTGCACCACGCCAGCTTCCCATTGGCTGTAGAAGCCAATCAAGCCCGCCCCTTCGCCGCAGGGCCCTCTGGACACTGTAGTTGGCTGACGCTCTCTTTTAAAGAGGCTGGTTTGGGACAATTTAGGATTCCCTGAGCATCGATTTAAAGCCATTGTGGCCCTTGGTCCCCGTGAAGTCCAACTCCTTCATTCATTTTACTGATGAGAAAACTAAAACCCCGAGAAGTTAAGAAACTTGCCATGAATCATACAGCTAGGAATAGCTGAAAACTCTTTTTGTTACTTTGAAAAGTAAATCCTTGCAACAGATCAAATATGGACTAGGTCGTCATTTGGACCAAATCCCACTAACCCTTGGTATTTCCAAAAGGAATAAAATGAACTATTGTAATAGAATAGTAAAATGAAACTCCCGAGGGCATAGGTGGAAGAAGACAGGGATGATGTTAGGGGAAACTTAAAAAAGGGCCCTTAGAGAAAGATGAAAATGGTTCAATGGTCCATAAAGAGCATCTACCTCCTTTTCCCAATTTCCCTTGAAAGCTAGAAATCATTCACTAGTCCAACACTTCATTTTAAAACTAAGGAAACCGAAGCAGTCACATAGCTAGGAAGTGGTGAAACCCAGACTTAAACCCAAGTACCTGAACTGGAAGTGCAATTTTTTTTTTTTAAATTAAAGCACTTATTAAGTGTTTACTAAAATCAAACTGTAAAAATACAAATGTATACAGAAATAAGATTGTCCCCATTTTGTTCTGGCTCATAATTTCATCTGTATAGCTCTCAAGCAAGAAACTCATATCAATACAGAAAGCAACTTCTGCAATTTATAACTGCCTGAAGCAGAGTTTAAACAACTTGTCTAGTTTCACAGCTCACATGCCAGAGGTACTTGAATATTCCTTTCTAATACTGAGACCAGATCTCCATTATATTATTTGCAAGCAACCACCTAGTCATAAAAGCAGGTACATGTAGTTGTCAGTTCCTTTATCCTATTTCCTTTCACCATTTATTCACCCTGAAATTGACTGTCATAGCTATATAATTCATTCTCTTTTTCTTTCCTGTCTCTTGAAGCTGAAAAGTTTCATTCTATGATAGTGAATGAGTCACTTGTGGCCCCTTCTACTAACCAACTACTTAGGACTTCATTCCGAAGTTAACTGGAGCTAAAGTAATCTGGGTCAGTCTAACAAGGCCAAGTTATACTTTAGAACCTCGAATAGCTACAATGTTCCAAGCCACAGATCACTAAAAAATGCTACACAAAATGGCTAAAAATTTGGTGCAGAACTGTCCTTTCCTATTGTCATTATAGCAACTGCAAAGCAACAATACATTTCTCAGTGTTTTTATAGCTCCTCCCTTCCATATTCCCAATTTCAAGTCTGTACCTTTCTTAGAACTTCTTGAAATCCAATCTAAAGTTATTTAAGATAAACAGAATCCTTTTTCATGCTGGCTAGTATTTTTCATACATGGAGGATTTTGAGAGGTTTGCTGGATTCTTATGTGAGATTTTTAAATGGGTTCCATTTTCTTTCAATAGTAGTACAGGAGTAAGAATCAACTATCATCTACTCTAAGCATGGTTCTTGGTAATTTACATTCAGTAAGTATACCAGTATTGGTCTTGGTGACTTCATCCTTTCTTTCTTACTCCATCTCCATCCTGATATACCAGCAGCACCATTTTTCTAAAACACCAGTTTGGTTTGGTTTGGTTTTGCTAAGGATCATCCTCCCAAAATACCTAGTTTGAATTTTTTTGTTTGTTTTTGCCTATTTTTCTTTGTAGAAAAGTCACTGGTTTTTCCTTAAGATAAATAAATGAAACTAAATGAAAATATAAAATACAAACTCTTTAGCTTGGGATTCAAGACCCTTCCTAATTTTTGCAATTTTACCTTGGATTGTTATTCCTACATACGACTCAGCCCAATAGTTTGCTTACTATCCCCTTCACATTCCTTGTGTTTTCTCACCTTAAGTTTCCTGCACTAACTACCACAACCCAAAGTAATCTTAGTCCCTCCATTGGATTCCTGTATCCTATATCTATTTCACTCTTTTTGACACATTATGTAGAAAGCTATATATTGACACCATTCAAATCTATACATTTGTTATTTTGCACATATTTTTATCTATGAATATTAGGGATTTATACATAGTTGAGGAATTGACTGTTTCTTCTGATATTTCAACTAAGGCAATTCTTTAGTAATGATAAGAAGTCTGAAACTCAAATCATTACTGTAGTTAAAAGGCAGAATCCTCTATTCTATGTTGCCTAAGTGACCAGTTACAAACAGAATCAAATAGTGATACGATGAAAGTGAAACAAGGATCATTTCTATGGTATCTCTACTTAGATAAAATATATTGTTTACTATCTGTGAGAAATGTCAAGGCACTGTCAGAATATTTCCATATTCTTGATGTGCACAAAAAGCACACTCTGAATGGTAAGTACCTTCAACTTCATTAAGTCATTCAGACACACTGACTTGATTCAGAGAACTATGGGAGGCCTTGGGAGAGATACTAAAATTAAGTTACCTGCCTTTATGAAGCTCATAATCTACCAGTCCAAATAGAAGAGAGATTCTCTGAAAACAGTGATTCTCCAGATAGTTTTTGCAGATGACCTTTTTTCAACTTCCTCAAGAAATCACTCAAAAGTCTGACCTAACTATTCAGACATGGAAAAACCAAGTGGGTGACGATAATCTACAGGCCCAATGATAATACAATTGATTAGACTGCCCAGAGAGATCTATCTATATATCTACCTTAGAAAAACACTGAAGATAGTGAGATGTGGTGGTATATGCCTGGAATCCTTGCTCCTGGGGGAGGCTGGATCTACAAGAGGGCTAAAGTAGATTATTTGTTCACATTAAGACAAACATTAATATAATGAACCCCAAGAATGAGACTATCACTAGGCTGCCTAAGGAGTGAACTGGCCTGGATCAGAAAGAGCAGATCAAAACTCTAAAGCAGATCAGCAGTGGGATTGGAACTGTGCACTTCTAGCATGGATGAGATTAGAGACCCAGGGTGGAGAGACAAGGAGAGGAAACACAAGAGAAAAGAAGAGAAAAAGGAAAAGGAAAAAAGGGAAGAAAAGAGGAGAGAAAAAGAAGGGAAGGAGGGCAAAGGGGAAAGAAAGGAAAAGGAGAAAAGAAGGAAAGAAAGAAAGAAAAAAGGAAGGCAAAGAAAAGAGCAATGGGGAAAGGAAGGGAAAAGACAAGGGCTATAAACAAACATGGGGGAAGGAAGGGAAAGAAGGGAAAAAATGAGAGACAAGGTGAGTGGGAGATAAAGGAAGGACTATAAATAATTAATGGACTATAAACAATCAAAAAACTAGACACAGAACTGAATAGAAGGCAAAAAGCAAGAAGGACTGCATTTGAAAAACTCCAGTTCTATCTTAAGCTATCCCTTAAACAAAGGCTTGTCTTTTAAAGATTAATATTCTCCCAGAAATGCTCTATGACAAAATATGAAACATAACAATTTCCAAAAATTAAAGCCACAGAGTGCACAAATGACAACATGACGGAAGATATAAAATAGAATGCATTATATGACCAACAAATGTGTAACTGAAAAAGGACCAATTAATCAATGGATAGTCCATGTGCTCCACTAGTACCCCATAATGTCAAGAAATCTAGAAGGCCTCTTGCAAGTTGGAAGTAGGATCTGAATTCTCAAGTCCCAAATTCAAATGTGGTAATTCTCCCACTACGTTGTCATTTCCCTGATACCATACTCTTTCTGGCCCAACTTTAGCTATCAGTATCCTTGACTGTTTATGTATACTTCAATGCTGGATCACCAAGAATCCTTCCAGGCTATAATCATAAGACTTCAGAGCAATAAAAAGATTTCAACAAGCCGTGACTTTGAGCAACTTACTTCGGTTTTCTGAGCTTCAGCTTCCTCATTTGTAAAATAAAGTGAAAGGACTAAGGTTTCTTTCAGCTATAAATACAATGATAGAGAAAGGCAAGGGATAGCTATTAAGAGAGGTATTATAGATGTATGTATCTGTATATGTACAGAGATAACTATAACATCATAAACATCCATCTAATTATAAACAACTGGGGAATGGAGGTCATTTAACATTGGGAACTGACCTAGCAGTATGTTTGACACAATTTGAAAGCTGCTGGCCATTCTACCCCAATATATCAAAATGTAAGTACACATGAGTGCATGCACATTTTTCAATCCTTGGTATACTGGAGGGATTCAAGAAATACTTAAATGCCTTAATACTTTTTAATGAAGGATGGATTTCTCATCAATGTGTGTATTGATTGCACATTGAAACTCATTTATGCATCCTGTGTAACTTTTGTCTATTATCTCCCACAAACCCTTGCCCTACTTATTACTTATGCAATCCTGAGTTCTCTAAATCTCAATTTTACTCATCTGTAAAATAAGAGAAAGAAATAAGATATGCTTTCCTAACTTGCAAAGAATCCCAAGTATACCAGAAATTCAGTGAAGGGTTATTGCTATATTAATGGTCTTTTTGGAACACTTTGTGTCATTTTATTGTTTTTATGAATTACAGTATGGCATGTGGATAAGCACTAGAAAAATATGTATCCTTTTCTTCTTCAGATGTGGTCTTCTATCACTTTCTTCATCATGTGACTGATTTGAACAGGAACCAAATTATGATAGTGTTTGACATGCTGGATTGGGATGCCACAGGAGAGATTGGCTTTGATGAGTTCTACATGCTCATTTGTGTCCTATTGTCACACGAGGTAGGTAAAAATCATTTTGATTATAAGATATCAAAGCACCTACTGCAATTTACCACATCTACCCTTATTCTGCTAAGGTATCACTGAATCTAACCTCCAACAAAATTTATCTTCCATCGATCATGCTTAAAAAAAAAAAAGATTAAAGACTTTTTGCACAATCAAAGAAGACTAAAGAAACTTCTCCTTCAAAAGGCTTCTTACTCTCTGCCCTCTTGGGAACAACAGACTAGTGAAAATACCAAGTTCCTGAATTAATGTCTAGAAGACATTCACTAACCTGATGTAGCTACTTGAAGTTTATATTTACCTTTCTCTAAACAGAATCACTTGGAAGAGCGGTTTATTTATCGACATTCCCGGCCTGTATTTGAGCTGCTTGACAGAGATGGAGCACTCAGAGTTAGATTAAGGCAGTTCGAAGCTTTCCAATTCCTCTTCAATTTCAGGAAGCAGGAAATGAAACAGATCTTCAAGAACTTTGATGTTACAGGTGATGAGGTGAGTTCACAAATTCCAGAAAGGTAGAGAGGGACGCAATTCTCTCTCCTCCTAAAGGAATATCCCAAATAGCTTCTAACAATCCAAGTTGCAATTTTGTATACTCAAAAGTAGAAAAGATATCTACAAGTGTTTAGCGCTATGGAAGATCAAAAAAATTAATGGAATGGCTCATTCCCTAAGGAATTCATGCCCTAATTATAGAGAGGCTAGCATATAAAACCATGGGCAAGTCACTTAAACTATTTGCAAAATAAGGTTAGAGTAGATTACTTCTAAAATCCCTTTCATCTCTACAACTGTGATGCCCAAAATTAGTACCTATAGTTTAGCATTTGTTCTCTTAACTATATATATAAAAGAACTCAAAAAATGTACAGCCTTAGCATTTTCTGGATCAGTCAAAAGATAATATTACAAAAAAACAAAAACAAAAAAAATTAAGCTGAGCTTTAGGTAGGTAGAAAAGATGACACTCTAAAATGAGAAAAGATTAAAAAAAGATATAGAGGAAGGAGTGTGTTCAGGAAATAATTTGAGCAGTTTATATAAGAATTAGACTATAACACTGGACAGACGAAGGGGGGAGGATAGGAGGATACTGAATGCTACACAGAAACTAAGACTTGAAAATCCCAGGTGTGGATTTGATAAAGAAGCCCTCCTCTCATGGTACCACCTCCCCTCCTAGTTCATCCCTGTCCCTCCCACCCTCAAAATAAAGGAATAAGCAGTGCCTATTACGTACTAAACACTGTGCTCATTTGATCCTCACAACAACTCTGGGAGGCAGGTGCAATTCATTATCCTCAATTTGCAAATGGGGAAACTGAGGCAAACAAATTAAATGACTTGCCTAGATTCACAGCTAGGAAGTATCCAAGGTCACATTTGAACTCAGGTTTTTTGATTCCAGTCCCAGTTCTCTATCTATACTGCCACCTAGCTGCCAAACTCCCTATAGCTCTAAGTGGCAGAGGAAAAGCTTCTGTGGCAATGAACAGTGGAAATAAAGTGCCCTCTGGGGCTTTGTAAAGCTTATAGAAGCTGTGAATATTGGAGAACCCATTATAATCTAGAATCAAAGAGATTCAAGCTAGGATTCTTCCTCTGATGCTCAGTTACATATCAAGGTTTCCCAGTACCTATTTTAGGTTCTGTTTTGAAGAATTATAGTTTGTTTTTGTTATCTTAAATAAGAGATAACTATCATCTCCTGATAATTCCTAATTTTCCTAAATTGTTTCTTTTGTTTTTCTCAAACACAAGCGTCTTAATTACAAAGAGTTCAAGTTGTTTACTATCTTCTGCCTTGACAAATATCAGGAGAGGGAGAAAATGGAGAGAAGTAAAAATCTGCTCATGAAACAGAAAACTCTCTTTGAAAGGTGGAGAGAGGCACACAGAGCCAAGAAATGAACATTTTTATTATTAAAAATAGATCTGAATATACAAAGCTGAAAACTTAGAATTTACTTCTTCCATGGGAAATTACAAGGAGGGTGAAATAAAACTTTCATGCAAGGAATCAATAGGCATGTTCATAAAATTTGAAGGTGTGACACCAGAGCAATGTAACTTATACGGAAATCACTCAAGACAGTGAAGTACTGATCAGAATTATTACCAATTTTCCCCACTAGACATGCCCCAGTTCCCTCCTGCTCAATAACCTAATCAGACCCCATCCTTATTGGGAGGCTGAAGACTGCCCTGGACAAAAAAATGTTCCTGGTTTATCACAGGCAAGGGACTATTCCTTAATTATAAAGATGTGAGCTTTACATTCTTTTCAGGGTCACAATGATCCTTAAAAAAAAAAAAGTCAGATGCATACAAAAGAAATCCCTTTATTTTTCAGGCCCTATTTACTTATTTGTACTCAGCTACTGTTTTTTAAATGGCTGTATGGACACAGGTAAGCTACCTATGCCAGGACATGGACTTAGGGTTCATGATTAATTATTTTTTAAATCTATTTTTTCCATTTCACTTAAAAAACAAAATGAAAGCCTTTCACTTTGGTATTAGAAGGCATCATAAATTTCATTTGTTTACATTTGCCCACCCTGCCCAATTTTGAAGGAAGCTGTAATCACTGGCTAGTCCTGTTTATTATTATTATTATTATGAACAAATTTCAAGTTCTTTTAAAAGAAAGGTTTTAGGAAACTTAAAGGATTTTCATCATAGGTTAGGAATGAGGAAGAATTAATTTTCTTTCTCCAGACACCTATTTTAATATAGCACCTTCTCATAATGATTTCTAATTACCAGTGTGGCATTTTTCATTGATATGAACTGATGTTTCATTGACTTCTTTTGCTTCTGTACATATTTACTGCTACCTTCAAAATAAATTTGGGGAAGATCAGGGTTTAGAGAAATTTACTCCCAGATCCTCTTCCTTCCATTCAATTAGAGCTTTGCTCTAATGGCTGATCACCTGGCCTCTCATAATGCCTAATCACCAGAAAAATGAATTGTATATTTTATATGTATATATGTGTATATATATGTAGATACCTGTGTTATACATGTAAATCTCAATTTTGAATTTCCCCTCTTGGTAACATAGCTTTTCATGAAATAAAGAGTTAATCTTTCACTAATAATGTTCTCCCCTACTTCATTCAATAAAACATGGAAACAAATCATCCATTCATTTAAAATTAATCACTAATCATGGGGTTTAGCATTTAGCCAAGTGAGTAGATCAAATAATAAAGTTCAGGTACCCAAATGGAGTCACAAAGAGTCAAACATGACTGAACAATAAGATATGTATATGTGTATTGTGTATATATGCATGCATGTATGTACATACACACATATAAATATTCAGACATTCCTAACTGTGGCAAACTACAAAAATGCATCTCTCACCATGAATATGTAAAATCATAATCTTTTTAGTTCAAATTAAATTTGAGAAACTGTATTTGAGAAGGTTGTCAAAAAGAAAACCCTTACCAGGTAGTTACTTACCAGTTACCAGTAAGACTTTTTCTGAAAAGACACTGTCCCTATAAGCTGTTACAGCAGACACTCTTGTAGCAATGCAGGAGTCTTCAGAAGGTTCTAAACCTTTAGAATAAAACTATTAGAACTGGAACAGGCCTTGGAGATTACCTAGGTTAACCCTCTTTATTTCACAGAGAAGGCAACTTAGTTTACTAAGTGTTTGTTGAATTAAATTATGTGCCCAAGATGACTCAGCCAAGTAAAAGCATCAGAACTTCTAATACTATTGTATTCTTCCTTGGTTAGACTACAGTTGGAGTACTGTATTCACTACTGGATACATTTTAGGAGGGACATTCACAAGGTAAAACACAGTCATAAGTAGCAATTCTGGTGTCTTTGTCAAGCCACAGTAAACCAAATCAGTGATAAGTGAGGAGACTACAACAGACTTGAAATGAGAAGGGAAACCTCAGAACATCACAAGGTCACTGCAGGTAAAAAATAAACAGAACTAATTCAAGGAGGAATATGGTTGGACCAATCCAGAAAAGGACTCCCTGGTATAAAGGGGAACCTCACCACCTGATAAGTTTCTTGGGTTAATTCATTATTCTTTAAAAGTTTCTGTGTGACTCAAAAAAAAAACAACAACAACAAAAAAAAAACTTATCGGAATATTACAACATATTACAAATGTAACAAATTTTAAAATTGTATAATTTTCTAAAACCACTGTTACAAAATCTATTGCTATATTATTTGCACCTTCTATACTTGGGTGCCCTATGGCAAAATCTCAATTCCTCCCCACTATTCAAGGTCTAACCAAAAGTACATCTAGTAGATGAGACAGGCATACTGAGGAACTGGAGATTATGCCTTATGAGAACTAAAGGAATTAGGTATATTTAGCCTGAAAAAGTCTATAAGCGACAACTTGACAAGTTTTCAAGTGTCTGAAGAGCTATTATGTGGAAAAAAAGATGAGATGTATTCTATCTGCCAGAGCAATGTGAACAAGCTGAAAAAAAGTCAAACATCAATATAAGGAAAACTTCCTAACAATCAGTACTATCCAAAAGTGGAATGATGTTGCTTCAGAACTTAATGGGTTCCCTCTCACCAAAGGTATCTGGAAGTTCTTAACTTGTTGGGGAGGGGGAGCTGTAGAGGATAGCTGTTCAAAGATCTAACCCTTTTTAATGTCATATTTAATGATATAGAAAGGACTTCTGAGGGTGGTACCACTTACTGTTTTAGTTAAAACAATTACTACTTGGAAGAATGTTTACAGAAATTCTTCAGAGAACATAAAAGCGTATGGATCGAGGTCCCTTTCTACTCTGGGTTGTCTTTTAAATCCAGATTTTCTAACTTCCAAATCTAATTCACCTTCCATTGTGCCTTGGAGGGGAAGGTATAAGCCCCAGCTCTATTTACAAACAGGAGTTCATTACCAGGCCTTCCCAATCAATTTAGATTTTCCCCCCTAATTCCACTTGAGGATTCATTCAATAGGCAAAGCCATTGTTACAGGATATCTACTTCTGGGGTGTGGTTCACAGTAAGAATATGAGAAGGAATCTGCAACAGCTGCCAGGGATAATGCAACTTCAAGTAAATAATCTTATGGGTAATTGGGATTTTTCCAAAGATGTTAAGCATTGCTGCCTTCAGCTGCTACAGCATGTAACACCTCAGGAACAATGCATAAGGTCTTTATGAGAATAGCCACAGTAAGATTACAAAACCAATCTCATCAGGAGCTAGATCCAAGTGAATGCTTTATATGTATGAAGAGGACCAGGTGGTTAGCTGCTATGTATTCCTTTTAAATATCTTTTATTCCTCTACACAGTAACAAAGATCTCTTCAGACCTAAAGAATGCAAGTTATGTTCTCAGAGGAAGTAGGATTGAGCTAAGGGTGGCAGAATTTATTGCTGAAAGAGGCCTTGGTGACCATCTTGTCCAACCATCTCACATTCCACAAAGGCAAAAAAATGAAGTCCAGAAAGATTAGATGATTAAACCAGGGTGACATAGATAGTGGTGATAACCCAAAGTCACTGACTCCAAAGCCAGAGCTTTTAACTAACACCTTTGCAGGTATATTAAAGAGAAACCAGAGCATCCAGAATTTTGATTTGCCTACAAAGTTTTCTAACCCTTTTTAATGTCATACTTAATGATATAGAAAGAACTTCTGAGGGTGGTATCACTTAGCAGAGCTTTGAATTCACTTACTGTTTTAGTTAAAACAATTACTACTTGGAAGAATGTTTACAGAAATTTTTCAGAAAACATAAAAGTGTATGGACTGGAGGCCAGGTATACTGGATGAATACCACAATGCTTTATCAGAAGGTAAATCAAAAGTAATACTTTCAAGAGCCAAGAAATCGGAATAAAATCATAAACCATCTCCCTTCCTGTAGCAGGGAAAGGGCAAAATGTCCCCAACAGACACAATTATTGATTACATTTTTTCAAATCTTTAAGCTAAATGGGTTACACTAGTGACATTAAACATTCAAGGATTCTGTAGGTCTCACAAAAATGTCATGAAACCATGGCTTCTAATATTGAACATTTAAACCATATGGATATAGGAGAAGACCCTGGCAGATTTTTGAGAATAGATTCTCTTTCTGGTCACTTTTTCAATTAAAGAAGTCATGCTGCCGCTGCCAAGGTATATAGCACTAAGGTCTACATAAGAAGGCAAAATCATATAGCTGGATGAGGCCTCAGGAGCCACTTAGTCCAACCCGTTTTTGAAAATGAGGACAGTTTTACCAGGGCCACACAACTGACAGAGTATCTGTCAGTACCTGGACTTAGGTTCTCCTGTCTCCAAATCTGGTCTCTTTCCAGTAAAGCCTGCTAAAATAGGAGCTGGTCCCCAACTAAAAAAGACCCTGCACATTTAGACACAAGACTGACACAAACTAGATTATCTCTATGGATCTGGGGACTACAGTATCTGTAGTCCATGCTATTTATAAGTGATCAGCCTCAGGTCTATCTGGCTCAAGTAATAACACTTTTCTCTATTTCTTATATTTGAAGGAGTGATGTTTTCCTGTCTTTTTTTCATGTCATGGATAAGGTTTTCCTTATGAGAAAATCATTCCAAAGTGGTCTAGCCTTTGCAACAAAAAGAATGAAAAGCCTAAGGAAACACTTCTTTATGTCAAAAAGTTCTTAGTCATAGTGTAACAAGAAAGCTGTTACTATCTTTTTATATTGCTCTTTTATTACTATTGCCTCCCATAGTACTGTTTGTGTTTGGGGGGGCAGAAAGAGGTGAGGGGAGCCTTTAAAATTCTTTCAGACATGTCCTAGCTTGCTCACTATCCTCTCCATAATTCAACCTCCCAAATCAAAAACTAAAATTGGTTATCTTACAACACAAAATAAAACACAAAATATTGCTTACCACAGATTAATAGATATTGTAGGTAGAAATTTATAATTCTAGACAATTATATTCAATACAATGTGAAACGTCTGTAACATTCCCTTAAAGGATACATATTTTACTTAAGAGACTAATACATTCTTAGCAGTCCAAATTTTATGTTTCTTTTACTCTGCAAATCACCCCAAGGTAGCACTATAAAGCTCCAACCAAAAATTAACAAAAACCCTAAGATCTGGTTTCTCCTAGGCTGTTGAAGATCTTGTTCAACTCATAGTATCGTTCATTTAGAGATGGACCATAGGGGTCATCTAGTCTCACCTCTTTACATTACAGATGAAAAAAAAGAGTCACAGGGAAGTGATTTTTCAGGGATTTAAATCCATGTCTTCTGACACCAAATTCAGCAGTCCTACAAATGTCACAATTTGGGAAAGAAAGAACTGTCACAGGTCTGTTAGTAGTGCTATAATCAAATATCACTTAGAATGCATGACTGGTGAAGGGCTATCAAAGCAAAAAAGTTGGCCTGCCACAGTAAAGAGATTATTCACAAAAATCCTAAAATAAACCCACTTTCACCAGGGTATTTTGAGCTTCATGCTATGGCTGACACATATGCAGATCTTCCCCACCACCCAAGAACACTGTTAGAAGAGACTACCATGAGAAAATCTCAAAAATGCTTTCCTTTATGGAAAGTGGAGCTCATAATCAATGTCCACCAGAGCTCAAATTATAATTACTATTACAAAGTGACTGCTATTTAAACACTTAAAGTCAGAGCATCTTTTCAGAATGTCAGAAGAAGAAAAAAATGAGCAAATGACTTCTGGTTTTTATTTTGGCAAAAATTAATGATAACCTATATAAAATAGAAGTATTCGTTCTTTTCTGGAATTAGCAGTTAACTTATTAGGAAATAGTGTTGACCTAGGAAAGGTTTTGAGAATATACTAACAAAAAGAGGCTTCTCCTTTAAGCTTGTCAGTGCTCCTTCATCCACTTTTCTAAGTCCTAGATTTGCAACATGTTTAAAACCGAAACTCTTCTTTAAAAAAGCCAATTAGCCTATCCTAGCAATGTGTACTGTGGTCTGAAATTCCTTTAGCGAAAAATCATCCAACAATCTATCTCAGCTTTTCTTGAAGTTGTTTTTAGCTGCATTATGAAAACCTTAAGAATTTATGACTTCTAAGAATATTCTTCAATTTTACTCTCCATACTTCAGAAGGACAGTTGGCTAATCCTTCAGATTATATATAAAGTCAAGTTTAGTGCCTCACCCAGCAATATACACAAAAAGGCACTTAAAATATTTCTGTAATATGGTGATGCTCTATATTATAACAAGGAGGTAGATAATTATTTGCAGCTTTTTAATATTAGTATGAGTATTTCCTCTACAAATTACAACCTCCATCCCATATCATGTTGACTTAGATGATCTTTGGAAGTAAAAAATGTATTGCTCTATGGTCAATCTGACAATGACCCTCTCCAAATTTAGCTAAACTCACCCTTAAGACAACACACACATAGTGTACCACCACCAAGCTAGCTTTATAAGATCACTCAGAGATTGTTTCATAGGTAAGATCTAAAGAAAATTGGGTTTGGAGTCAGGAATAACTGAATTTGAATCCTGCTGAAGACACTTATTTTGCTCAATAACTGAGCAAATCACATAACCTCTTAGTCTGTTTATTTATATGTAAAATGAGGATAATCATAGTATCTATCTCATTGGGTAGTTGTGTAGATCAAATGAGATTAACTATTATTACAGCCATTAAAATATATGGTTAAAATTATGGTTAATATCTGTTATGGTTAAAATCAATTCATTTGCACAAAGACAACATAATTTGAAAAGCTTGTATGTACCTAAAATGCCTTGGCCCAAGAAAGAAGGCCCAATAAATAATAAATTGGAGTGGACGAATAGAAGATAAGAAGAAGTAGGGAAGTTACATATCTAGGAACCCAGTAAAAAGGGAGGTGCAACTTCTCATGCAACTCTCCTGTATTCTTTAATTAATTATTGAAATTTTTGTTCAAGCTCTGCTTCTGTTGACTGTTATAGGGGAAAGAGTTTGGGAAGGAGACATAGTAGAGCAAAAAAAAAAAAAAAAAAAAACACCTTCATTTTACATACAATTAGAAAAGTATACATATGGTTAAGTAGAAGATAGAGGGGAAGATCAGAAGCCAGAGGGGGGCCACATCTCTGATACCTCACTGCATGAATATTAGCAAGTTGCTTAACCTTCCAAATTCAGATAATTCTTTAAACCTTAGACAGGTTATAATCTATTGGTTTTGAGAAAATTCCCACATCAATGAAATAACAGGTCTTTGAAATATTAACATATGTTGATGAATTATCACCTGAAGACTTAGCTATATGTGTTAAAACTTTTGCTGTAACTAAAACTTGAGAAACTTTCAAGAGCCAGAAGGAACCTCAGATATCTAGTCCTACTTGTACCTGAGAAGAAATCCTTCTCTATACACATTTCCAATAAGAGGTCATCCAGTATCTCATATTCCCAAGGCAACCTATTAGACAATTCTAGATGCTATTTCTTTATGCTGAAATAAGCCTCTACAAACTCCTCTCTAGGAACAGAAGCAAGACTAATATTCAAGCAGCTTCTGCAATACTCAGAGAACCAGAAAGTCAAGGGATTCAGAAGTTATAAAAGAAATTGGATATTACCAGTTCAAGAAGGTATTTAAGGAATATGAGCAGACATGTTTAAAGTCCTAAAATACCTTATTTATGTATAATCCTCATTTCAGCAAAATTTTGTAGACTAGGAAAAGGCACCCATTTGCTTAAGATTTTTTATATCACAGGATCATAAATTTAGAAACTAAAATGCACTTAAGGGATCATGTAAACTGTTTTCTTGGTTTAGAAATTTGAAAACTAAAACATCCAGAAAATTATTGATTTGCCCCAGGCCAAATAAGTAATAAAAGGCAGAACCAGATTTCAAGTCCAGTTCTTTTGACTCCAAATCTAATGTTCTATTATTACATTATACTGCCCTCAATTACTAATGCTGAGTGATCTACAATTCTAATGTATACAGGAAAAATGCAAAAGTGATATAAAATAACAGAACAGCTAGTATAAAGAAGAACTAGATATGTGTTTTATACTGGTTAGAGAAAATACTACACAAATAGTATATACAACTGGTGAGAACAAGAATACTAATTTTCCTATTACTGAGAACAGACCATCTCTGAAGGTTTTGCTTGAAATTTTGTAATATTTATGAATTTTGCAAAATTCTTAGCTAGACTCTGGCAAGGAGAGAAAGGATTTTAAATTTTAATTAATTTTCTAGTCCTACACAAGAAAGATTTCAAAGATTTTTTTGGACTAAAGCTGTGATTTCATTGGTTCAGGAACTTTTATTAATTAAGGAAACTCTATCTACATATCAGCCTTAACAGAATTTCTAGGGCAGTGTTAGCTGTATGTGTCATGAGACTCAAACACAAGTCTTGATGACCCCAAGGCTAATTTTTTAATCACTATGCCTCACTGCCTATAAGCAGGATAAAATTTCAAAAATGAATTTCATTTACAGTATGATGTTCAAAAGAAAAATGACATTGTATTTGAAAAGTAAAACCAAGACAAATTACAGACTTAGAACACAAAAAAATAATACAAAATTACAAGTGCCCAAATCTGAACTGGTCTAAATAACCTAATTCTGATAAAGAACTTATTATTTACTGTACTAAGATTTTCAAGAAGAAAAACATCATACTTCTCATTAGAATGAGGCAGACCACCTTTAAAAAAAAAAAAAATTTAAAAAAAAAAAAAAAACCAAACCCCATAATGGAAAAGAAAAAAACGTAACAAAACAAAAAAAACCTGATTAAAAACTTTTAGCTATCTGCCAAGACAAACAGGGACATTTTTAAAGTATAAAAACCCTACATGCAAGACTTGATCCAATCTTAGAACAGTCTATTTACAATTAAACAGCACCGAAATTTTCTCAATCATACCCAAAGAACTGTTATTCAATATTTAAGTTCCTTTAAAACAAAATAAAATCCACAAGAGAACTTGCAATCCCTCGAGAAAAAAATTAACTTTTACCTGTCATGAATGACTTTATATATATATATACTGAAGTGCAATACATCTGAGAACTTCCCACCAGGACTAATGGATACTGAAGTTCCCTGTGACATGCAAATGAACAAACAAGATGCATTCTTTGATTGTAGAAATGTTAACCAAAGTAACACAATGCTGGCTCCATTACCCACTGCCTAACAACTACTCTTGAAAGTAGTGCTTCAAATTTCTCTTGAATTCCAGGCTTTGAGAAGACCTGAGAGAACTATAGCCACAATCTTAAGGCAATTAAACAAAAGATCTGAAATTAGTTCACCTTTTAAAAAGAAATGTTACAAATAAGTTATAGATATCTCCTGTCTAGTCATCCTATCATTTTAAACACTATTTTCAGTGTAAATTAAAATTAACTTCCATTTTTGTTGTTAAAGTTAATAAAGCTTACTATCTGAATTGACTAAAGTTTTGACCTTTTATCTCCAGACTGAAATCAGCAAAAGGATTTTCCTTCCTCTATTATTCTTTTGGGGGAGTGCAGAGTTGAAATAATATGGGATGTTTGCTAATTGTATTTTGGCTCCCTTACTATTTACAGAATCAGTAAACCCATAATCTCAATCTCTGGCAGTTTAAACTGAGGCCAGAATACACTTCATAGAGTGAACCAAAAGCCTTTTTGGTCCCTAGTTATTTCCCAGGTATTTCCTTATATTTACATTATCCAAGAAAGTACAATGGAGGAAAATTATCATCCAGCATGACTGGAAATAATGACTAATGAATTAGGAAATAGTCAAGAAAAGCATGCAATGTCTAGTGTATGAAGCAATGCATCAATGAACTGTTTTTAGTGCTGGTGTTTAAATGATGTTAGGAAATCTTTTACACTAATTGGTTAATAAGGAAAATGTTTTGTAAATTGTCAAGCCCTACAGAAATGTAAGTTATTTGATGATTAGAATGAAAATAGTCACAGTTCTCCTCCTAGGCACAAGTAAAATGGGCATTTCTTACATTCTTCATGCAAGGAAGAGGGAGAAGGAAAGAATAATTCTATCTTCCTGTGAGGACATCTGGTTTCACTGTTCCCATACAGCCCATGCAGCCCTAAAATGGAGTCTGGGTCAGAGTACACAGAAGAATGACTGGTTAGCCCTATGCTGATTCTCTTTCTCTTTTTTTAATACCCTTGACATTGTTCTGCAGGGGAAAACCCATACACTTATTCAAATGCACTTATTGTGCATTTGAAGCACAAGCTGCCATCATGACCACTGACTTGTGTTTTTTCTCCCCCAGTCAGGAGTAGCAAAGGTTTTAGAGGACTGGCCGTCTGAAGCTAAAGATGGAAACAGAGGTCAATAATTCAGCAGACATTTCCAGAGGCAGGAAGACAAAAGAACTGTGAATCAAGTACAATATAAGAGATTTTACTGTATTTACTAAATTATTGCCTAGTGTTCCAGAAATCAATAACAGCATAAGCCTGCCTACCACCAGCTTGATAAAAGGTACCAAAATTAGATGATATAGACATAAAAAAAATCTCAACACACAGAAAAGGGAAAGCAATGCAGAAACACAATGCTAGGGACAATTTTTCCCATTTTTTTCCCTTGATAGATGAACTCTGAATAACAGTAGTTAAAATCAGAAAAGAAATACCATAAATACTGTACTTTTGTTGCCATCAAAAAAAAAAAGCTGCATTTGGAGGCATATTATGCAGTTGGAATTTTTTTGAAATAGGCTAATTTGGTTTGTTTAAAAAAACTTATTCTGAATTCAAAAGGTGCTGTTCTTCATGGATGGCTGCTTTATTCACTGTTCAAATCATTTAAACATAGCTTTTAAGTTGGGATTCTGTTTTGTTTTTTAATAAATGGTTATCTATTTTGTTTGTTGACTCTTGCATTAGAAATGGAAATCACATGAGTCTCAAAGGCTGGCTCTTTGTGTTTTATTTTTTGTGTAGTTCTCCATCACAGATGGAATTTTTCATTGGTCATTCCTCAGAACTAAATTCACTTATGGGTAAACAAGGGCAGTGAAAATAAATTTCACGCCATGAAAGGAGGAAAAACCAAAAGAAGAGAAAACCAGCAAACAATACCAGTTCAGTTCTCCACTGGTGTTGGATTTTGTAAAGGCTGGCTAACAATAACTTGTACTACATAGTCCTTTGGGATCTTCAATTCTTCCAGTTTCATTTTGTCAGTGAGTGGCCTGCCTGAGAAGAACCAACGTTGACTACTTGGTTCCACCCCTTCCACTGCATTCAACCTTCTTTTCATATGGTACACTGTGTCTGTACTACGAGCCAAAAGTTTGAGATCTTTGCCTGTGGAAAGGCGTAAACGGAGTTGACATTCATATCCAGAATTTGGTGGTGGATCAGGAATATCCAGAGTCTCTATGTCAATCTTTTCTTCTATCATGTTGATTGGTGGGGCCAAGCAATAGACTGGAAGTTGATATCTGTTTCCCAGTTCATCATAACATTCCGTAAGGGCACCTTCAAAAGGGAGAAAAAAGTAACAGTGATCTAAATTAATTCATTGTAGTATATACTTAGGGAAATTTCCAAGTCACTGGTTAGTGTCTTCTGTAGTCCATACAATATGAAGTTGTGATGTCAGTTTGCTAGCTGATTAGCAACAATAGGTAAAACTCAACAGTTTTCAATTCAATTTTAAAATGTCAGTTTAAAAAAATTTTTAGCATCTTTGTTCAAGATGCTGTGCAGGAAACACTTGAACCTTATTCTCATCAGAATTGCCTTAAAGAAGGAATGATTTATATAACTTAGTTGAGCATAGAAATCTATCTTACCCTAAGGGGAAGTAGAGGGGGAAAGAAATAAAGGGGAGGGGAAGGATAAAAGAAAGGAGGGTAGATTAAAGGAAGTAGTGGTAAGAAGCAAAAAAGATTTCTGAGGAGAGACAGGATAAAAAAAGAGAAGGATAATAAACAAGCTAAAGACAGGATGGAGGAAAATACACAGTAAGCATAACTGATTGTGAAAGGAATGAATTCACCAATAAAATGGAAGTGGATAGAAGAGATTAATAAACAGAATCCAACAACACACTATTTACAAGAAACACGACTGAAACAGAGACACAAAGTAAATATAAGGGGATGGGAGCAAAATCTATAATGCTTATCTGAGATTTAAAAACGGAGGATAGCAATCATGATCTCAGACAAAGCAAAAGCAAAATTAAAAGAGATGAACAAGAAAATTATATTTTGCTAAAAATCAAATGACCAGTTTTAAAATGGAAAGGATGAATTCACCACTGAAGATGATATTCAAGCAATTATTGAGCTATTTTGTCCAATTATATATCAATAAATCTAACAATCTAAGTGAAGTAGATGAATTTTTACAAAAATATAAATTGTTCAGATTAATAGAAAAAAGAAATTGAACAAACCATCAATGATCTCCCTAAGAAAAAAATTCCCAGGACCAGATGGATTCACAAGTGAATTCCACAAGACATTTATGCAGCAATTAATTCCAATACTATATAAACTATTTGGAAAAATAGGGAAGGGGTCCTACCAAATTCCTTTTACAACACAAATATGGTGCTGACTCCAAAGCCAGGAAGAATAAAAACAGAGAAAAAAAACTACAGACCAATTTCTCTAATAAATACTGATTAAAACAAGTTTTAGGAGATTGCAGCAATATATCACAAAGATAATACACTATAATCAAGTGTGATTTATACTAGGAATGTAGGGCTGATTCAACATTAGAAAAACTATCAACATAATGATCCTAAGTCAATAATAAAACCAATAAAAATCATAATTATTTTAACAGATTCAGAAAAGATTTTTGAAAAAAATATACCACATATATTTGGATTTGTCAAGTATTTTAACATAATTAACATGTAATGGATATCCTGCCATCTAGGGGAGGGGTGGGGAGTAGAGGGGAAAAATTTGTAACAGAAAGCTTTGTAAGGGTTAATGTTGAAGAATAACCCATACATATGTTTTGCAAATAAAAAGTTTTAATAAAAATTTTTTTTTTAAAATATACCAATTCCTATTAAGAATGCTAGAAAGCATAGGAATCAGTGGAGATTTCCTTAAAATGATAAGTAGAATCCATTTAAACCCATCAGCAAGCATTATCTGTAACAGAACATTATTTGTAGTAGAAGTCTTTCTAATAAGATGAGGGGTAAATAAGAATGTCCTTATCAACACTAGTATTCAAAATTGTACTATAAATGCTAGCTGTGGTAATTAGATAAAAGAAATGGAAGGAATAAGAATAGGCAATAAGGAAACAAATCTATTTGTAGATGATAATATACTCAGAGAATCCTACAGAATCAACTAAAAAACTAATTGAAAAAATTAATTTCAGTAACGTTGCAGGATATGAATCATTTCTATGTATTCCCAACAAAATTCAGCAGGAAAACATAAAAAGAGAGCTTTCATTTAAAATAACTGCAGAAATATCTATCACTACTGGGTGATCATTAAAGAGATCATTAAAAAGGGAAAAGGATCCACATGTATAAAAATGTTTGTAGCAGTTCTTTTTGTTGTGGCAAGGTATTAGAAATGGAGGGGATGCCCATCAATTGGGCAATGGCTGAACAAACTGTGGTATATGAATGTAATGGAATACTATTGTTCTATAAGAAATGACAAGTTGGCTAATTTCAGAAAAATATGGAAAGACTTATGCTGAATGAAGTGAGCAGAACCAAGAGAATACTGTACACAGTAACAGCAACATTGTGTGATGATCAACTATGACAAACTTAGCTCTTCTCAACAATAGTGATGCAAGACAATTCCAAAACACTTGTGATGGAAAATGTCATCCACATACAAAGAAAGAACTTTGGAGATTGAATGCAGATTGAAGCATACTATTTTCACTTTTTTTTTCTTTTTCTTTCTCATAGTTTTCCCCTTTTGATCCGATTTTTCTTTCACAACATACCTGATGTGAAAATGTGTTTTACATGATCATATATGTACAGCCTATATCATATTGCTTGTTGTCTTGAGGAGGGTGGGGAAGGAAAAGAAGGAAGAAGAAAATATTTAGAATTCAAAATCTTACAAAAATACTTGGGAGTCTAACTGCCAAGACAAATTCAGAAATTTTATGAACCCAAACATAAAACACTTCACACAAAGTCAGATCTAGACAAGTGAAAAAATATTAATTGCTCTTGGATAGGTCATGCCAATATAATAAAAATGACAATGCTACCTAAATAATTTACTTATTCAGTACCATACCAATTAAACTACCAAAAATTATTTTACAGGAAAAAAAATTCATCGGAAAGAACAAAAATATCAAGGGAAGTAAGTAATGGGGAAAAAAATGTGAAGGAAGGCACCTTAGCAGTACCAGATCCCAAACTGTTATAATCATCAAAACATGCTGGTATTAGCTAAGAAACAGAGTGGTATATCAGTGGAATAGATGAGTTACATAATACACAGTTTGATAAACTTAAAGACCCAAGTTTTGGGAATAAAAACTCATTATTTGACAAAAATAACTCCAAAAAATTGGAAAGCAGTTTGGCATAAACTAAGTATAGACCAATAGCTTATACTGTATACCATGACAAGGTCATGTAAATTTTGATTTAGGGCATGTGATTTAGAATTAAAGAATGCAGTATAAGAGAGTATCAATCATACAACACTTAGAAAAGCAATGTTTTTCCTAAAGCTAATTAACAAACAAGGTTAACAGGATGGCAAGAGGTAGGGGGAACATGAGAGAATGAGGTAAACAAATTTAAGTTTCTGACCAGATAGCTCAGAAAAAAAAATTGTCCTACTGAATTATTAATGGCTAATTTCAAGTTAAAGATCAACAACATAGTATTACTAAGGGCCATTTCCTTTTGGAATGAAAATGGTTTTGCTCTAATGAGCTTTTTGCTATAATGATACTCACTGTGATGAAATCTGACCTTGCCCAAACTTCAACATAAACACCAAGCTGTCAGTAGAGGTTTAGTTTTTAAAACTATTAGATAAAACCAGTCTTTAAGTACAAACATTTAGGCAGATTTACTCTGTGCAGATCAGAGATTTTTAGGGGAAAATGGGAAGCCAATAAGCAGAAAAGTTATAAAACATAGTTCTACAATTACTGTGTTAAATGTTGAAGAACCTGAAGAACTGTAGGACCTATGTGCAGTCCTCCATAGAGTCTGAATTTTATTAGGAATAGATGGAATACACAAAAGCTCTTATCTCTAGTTAACTGTTTAGTATTAGAAAGGAAGTAGCAAAGGTTATTTATGTATGCTTTTATCAATGTAAATCAACCAATGCAAATCAGTGATTTGTTTAACTTTTAGTTTTAGAGAACTGATTCAGAGTACTGAGAGGCTGCTTGATTTGTCAAGCAGGTAGATGTTGCAGTAGATAGAGCAGCCTGGAATCAGGAAGACCTGAGTTCAAATACTTACAGTTGTAAGATGTGTGACCCTGGGCAAGTCACAACCCTGTTTGCCTCAGTTTCCACATTTATTAAAAAAACTGGAGAAGGAAATGGCAAACCACTCCAGTATTTGCCAAGAAAACCCTAAAAGGTGTCAAGAAGAATCAGATATGACTAAACAACATGCTAGAACCAGCTCACACAGATTTGTGAAGAATTATTAAATTTTCAACATCAGCACTTATATATCAGAAATCAGCAAATCTACAAATCATGGCATGATTTACTGTTTTGATTGTCTAGATTTAAGGTGATAGAAAATGTACTAATAATGAAAACTAACTTAAAAGTGTGCCATGTATACATTTTGTTCCTGAAGAGAGTCAACTGTTAAAACATTTACTATTACATCCCTGGTCCTATCCATTGTCATACAGATAAAATGTGTCAGAAGGCAGGAATTGAACCCAGGTCCTTTCTGAATCAAAAACTGGTCCTATATCTACAATATAACACTGGCTCAGCCCATTAAGATATAGCACATCAGAAATAGAATTAGGAGCCTAAACAAGCTCTAAATAGGGCCACCAATCAATATGATGAGAATTAAATCTTAGTTGGCTGACCTTTCCAGATTGTTCACTGGATGGGTCAGGACAGTAGCAAAAAGGTCATATGACAAACACTGTCTTATGACACCATGGAAATTAATCTTCATTATTATCATTAGATATTAATCCCTATATAACAGGAATCCATGTTACATTTATTCTCTGTTCCTATGAATTTACATAGAGTTATTCTTACATATCATACTATTTATTGACTCAGAACACTGGATCATAAATTAAAAAGTAGAAAGCTTTTTCTTTTTTCTTCTTTTTGCTGAGGCAACTGGGGTTAAGTGACTTGCCCAGGGTCACACAGCTAGGGAAAGTTAAGTGTCTGAGACCAGATTTGAACTCAGGTCCTCCTGACTTCAGGGCTGGTGCTCTATCCACTGCACCACCTAGCTGCCCCGAAAGGTTCTTAAACACCATTTGAATAGACTATTTTTACAAATGATTCCAATAAAATTCTTTGTTTTATAATTACACACAGGACCTGTAGCCAGCTCTCTTGCTCCTGGTTATTAGGGGAGGGGAAACAGAAAGAAAGAATATATAGAGAAAATCAGTACAACAAAAGTTTATGAGAGGGAAAACATGTTCATGAGTGTTAAAAAGTTGGTAGCATAAATGTTTACTAATTATGACAATAAGTAAAGAAGAAACCAACAGCCATCCTGAAGGGTGCCACTGCTATTCTTAAAGAATAATTTTTCTGGGGCAGCTAGGTGGCACAGTGTATAGAGCACCAGCCCTGAAGTCAGGAGGACCTGAGTTCAAATCTGGCCTCAGGCACTTATCACTTCCTAGCTGTGTGACCCTGGGCAACTCACTTAACCCCAATTGCCTCAAAAAAAAAAAAAAAAAGTTTCTGCACTACAGTGAGGTTGAGAGTAGCGCCTCTCAGGAGGAAATGATGAAGCTCTAGGGTGAGGCAAAGAAATGAAGCTATAATGGGAAAGAAGAGTAAAAATTCAAGTAAAAGAAACTCAGCATGTTTAATGACGAGAGATAGACACAGAGATAAAAAGAGATGGGGGGAGAGAGGAAGGAGGAGAGATTGATTATATGCTTGATAATGACATTGAGAGCTATCTTTCTTATCTACCTTCTCTTGGCTAGCATCATATTAGTAATATTACGTCAATCTTTGCACTTTAGAAAAAAGGATGCAGTGACAACCTACCTGTCACCAGGGGGCAATCTGCAGCAATTTAGCCCAATTCTAGTTACCTAAGTTATAAGCTAGAGATCAACTCTTTACACAATCTATTCGTGATTTAAAGTATTAACATCGGCAGACAGTATCTAAAGTTGCTAGGGAGAACCTCAAGAGCTCCATTGCTGGCAACTGGCTGTTTTTATTAATGTCCTTATTTCAAGTATAATTTTGCTAACTTGTTTTATCTTTCACTTAGACGTGTGGTCCCAATAGTTCTTTTTCTCAAGCAATAATTTTACATGATTATTTTTTAAATGACTTCAAAATATTTCACTATGAAGTTATAAACAAAATTAAAATAGTTGCCAAATAGTAAAAATAACCCATTAGGTTCCATCTGAAATTCATTCATCCTGCTATGAATCATTTCCCTGAATGATGTTTCTTTTCAAATATTCATGTTATAATCAAACCATGTGCCTGTTTCTTCAAGCACTCATTCTCATGATCAACATTTTCTGAGAATTTTATTAAATGAACTTGGAATATTATATATTATGTAATAATATATAATATTATGTATTATTAACTATATGTTAAAACTACTGATTTTCCATTGTTCCATGATGCCTTCTTCCATTAGATGTAGCCTTAGATGTAGCCTCTTCACTATCTCTCAACCTTCCTAAACACTAATGCTATCACCATTAATCTACATATAATTAGTTTTAAATTATAGTTATATAGTTAATAGGTAATACTCCCAGTTCATTTAATATAAAGATGAGAAAATGTTAATCATGGGAAGGTGTGCTTAGAGAGAGAACTTGTTTGACTACTAAGTTTTGAAAATTTGAAATGATTTGCAGCAGGATGAGTGAATTTCAAATGAAATATAGCTATCTAAAGACTTTCATGACTCCAATTCAAACAATTAAATCCTGCCTTTTTACTTAATTTTCTAAGCTCAACATATGATTAATAGAAGCAGACTTCATCAGCATCTTAATGCCACTTTAGTCCACAAACAATGTTCAACCATTTAAATTCACAGCTTTATAAGATTTTTTACAGACTTTGGGGTCAAAGAATAGTTAAGTAATAGGACAATTTTTATTATTTACAGAGTGGATATCTGAGCAATCCATCTTAATGAGACAGAGAACAGTGTGCTAAAGTCAGGAAGATTAGAGTCCAAAACTGGCATTACTAGTTGTCTGACCCTGAACAATTCTCTTAACCTCTGTTTCTTCTGTAAATCTGTCTTCAGCCCTTATCTGTAAATGGGAATAATGAAAGCTCCTACTGCCAGGGTTGTTGTGAGGATGAAATGAGATAATATTTGTAAATAATTTTGCAAGCCTCTAAATGCTATATAGATGATAGCTACAAGTATATTACTATCACCACTATTACTATGATTATTAATTCAAAGGTAATATTTCTCATTTCAAAATTATATATTATATAATTATATATATAATTTATATATGTTATTTATATTTATATTTTTTATTTACATATATATATATATTATTTAAGTTCTCTTCTAGTTATGGCTTTTGTTTTGGAGTTAATTCCAAATCAGAGTAACTCTATGCACTTACTAGTAAATCATTGGTCAGGCGATGACAAAGATAAGGGCTTTGATTTTATGTCTGAGGTGAATATAAGACCCTGAAATTTTAAGAGTATGTCCTCATCTGGAAGGACCAAGGTAATAACACATGACTAATCAAATACCTCAATTCCATTGCTGCCAACTGCTCAGAAATTATTTGAGAAAGTTCAAAAGAGTTAACAATGGCAACAACAAAAGGGAATCGATTATTCAATTAACTCCAATGGCTTCCTTTTACTTCTAAGATAAAATATAAACTCTTCTGTTTAGTTTTTAAAACCTTATGCAACACTTAGCTCCGACCTATCTTTCCAGTATTGCTGGATATTCATCTTCCCATATTCTGCAATCCAGCAAAACTAGCCTTGCTCCTATTTATCACATATGACACTGTCCCCCTTTTTCCTTGTCTTTGTACCACAAAGCTATTCCACAAGCTGAGAAGGTACTCTCTCCCTTCTTATATCTGCCTTATAAAGTCACTTTAAAAAAATGCAACTCTAGCATCTTCTAAAGCAAGAAGACTTTCTTGAAGCTCCCAAATGCTAGTGCCCTCTCTCCTAAACTGTACTGAGTTACTCTATTATTCCTTCTATAATCATGTAATATATATATATACATATAAATACATACTTATATTATGTGTCATACATATACATATTTAATATTTATATATATACTTGTTGGGAATAGGGATTGTTTTATTCTTTGTATCCTTAATGCCTAGAAAAGTACCTATCACACAGTAGGCACATAATACTTGTTGTACAGGGCAGCTAGGGAGTGTGCAGTAGATAAAAGCGCAGGACTTTAGAGTCAGAACGACTCTTCTATATGAGTTCAAGTCCAGTCTCAGACACTTACTAGCTATGTGACCCTGGGCAAGTCACTTAATCCTGTTTGCATCAGCTTCCTCAGCTATGTAATGAGTTGGAGAAGGAAACAAGTGACTCTAGTATCTTTGCCAAGAAAACCCCAAATGAGGCCACAGAAAGTTGGACATGACTGAAATGACTCAACAACAATAATATTTGTTGACTGCGTATTTGAATCACAGTTTGGTTTTTTTTTTGGGGGGGGAGGAGGAGAGGGAGGGTGACATTGTTGATTTTAACCAGTGCAACAGTTATAACCATACCTCTTCCAGCTATATTTCTGTATGACAGCAAATGCCTTGGTCAGTAGGGGGTATATTTAGGCTGCAGGGTAAAGCTACTTTAAAAAAAAAAAACAGTGCTTTTACTCCTAGTGTGCCAAAAAATTATTTTTTTATTCTTTAAAGTATCTTGGTTAGTTTAGGAACATAAAACTGGATTATGCTAATGAAACTGCTATACTTAAGATAAATCTATAAATGTGAAGGCCCTTAGAAATGCTCCATTTCATAGTTTTTTGGAAAGAAAGCACAAAAAGAATCAGGAAAAATATTTCCCACTCCTTTTCCCTGTTTTTCCCTCCCAACATACTTCCTTAACTCTAAGAATAATAAAGTTTGGGAAAATAGGTTCTAAAGGATTATATTAAGAAAGCAAGGTATAATTTAGCCTCAAGAAGAAAAGAAACTTCAAAAGATCCTTTCTGGAAAACAATAAACAGTTAAGCACTCATTTCATTTAGAGAAATGCTCTAAAATTTGAGGGCAAGAGGTTTTGCATAAATTTTAGAAAGAAGATCCTGATTGTTATTATATTATCAACAGAAATTGGGAAGTCCCATCATTCTTGGTTGACATTTTAACAACAACAACAAAAATAATAGTATGCATCTTTTCTATGATGGCCTGCACCCTAACAAAAAACAATAAGAAAAAACCCTTGAATTCTAAAATATTATTTCAATCTTATGATTCTATGAAATTTATTTCATTATCATTATAAATAAAACATGCTTTTATCATATAAGCTAAATCTACACAGTTATTGCCCAATAAGAGCTTTTAAGATAGTTTGTAATTTTAAAAAGTGAACTAAAGAGAATCAAATCTTAGTCCTGGTTATGATGCTAGTTTGTGTAAGTCACCTGCCCTTTCTGTGATTCAATTTCCAAATTGGCAAAAAGGCTTAAGTAATATCTGCTGTGAGGAGATTGCCAGAAGTTCTGTTTACTTAGCATAATGGTGATCCTTAGAGAGGAAAAAAAGAAAAATGGGCTAATTGGGTTTCTTAAGCAGTTTCATAAAAGAAATGGGGAAGAAATAAGACATCACAATGTGAAAATCTGAAAGTACAAAGTACAATAATCTTTTCTAGGAATGCCAAGCATCCTTTTGCAGCAAAAAATGTAACTAGAGAAGGGAGACACTGTTTCAATGAAATAAAAATCATAATAATAGCCAATATATTCATTACTTGCAGGCACTATACTAATTGCCTTACAATGAGTACATCATATGATCCTTATAACAAGGCTGAGAAGTAGATGCTATTAAGTTTCTATTTATAGGTAAAAAAAAAAAATTGAAGTAAATGGGGGTTGAATGACTTGTCCAGGGTCACCCAGAGCTAGGAAGTGCAAGGCTAGATTTCAACTCAGGTCTTCCTATCTCCAGGCCTACCACTATCCACTGTACCACCTTAAAATAAAGGAAAGTAAAGCAACAAGGAAAGGGTACTAATTTTGCATGAGTTACATTTTATGTAAATTTTAAAACATAGCACTTTCTCAGAAAGCATGCACAACCTAGAGTCAACAAAAACAAAGACCAAATATATGACAAGATATTAATAAAATAATTTAACAAGTAATTTCATTCCTACTTCCCCACCCTTCCATTTAACCTGTCTAGGGTATTTCAAGATTTAACTTGAGAAAGATAAAATGAGAATGGATAAGGTTATAGGAATAGGGGACAAAGAGAAACACAGAAGAGGGATAAATGAAGACAAGAAAGGGAAGCAATGACAGAAATAGACATTGGGTCTCTCCCACAATCTCTTCTAATTTATCTGTACTCTCTGTTTGCTTTAGCGACAATTTTGCTCAATATAGATTACATTCCATATGAAAGATCCACCACTACTAGTGCTCAGCACATTACCTAGCTGACTAGCTCTATTGAATCAAAACAATGACCAAATTCAATTTGTATCCTATTCTTCATACCAAAAATGTAGGGGTGATCTGCCATTTCCTTCTTCAGCTCATTTTACAGATGAAGAATTGATGCAGAGTTAAGTGACTTGCCCAAAATAAGTCATAATTGTCTGAGGCCAGATTTGAGCCCAAAAGATGTCTTCCTGACTTCAAGACCAGTAGATTCCCTATTTGAAGGAGACCATAATCTTGTAACAGAAAAGCTAACAAGACAGAGAAATGTCCTGCTTCCATCCCAACCCTCTGTCCTATCTAGCCAAACAAACAACAACAACAAAAAGAATCCTTCTCAAGGTAAAGTATTTACAATTCTTTTATAAATTCTTTATAAATGAAAATCAAAAGATTTTTAAAGTCATTTCTACTGTTTAGGCCAGCAAACAACAAAGTTCATGGTAAGGAAATAATTATTAATTGAGACACATTGTTCCTTTCTAAGTGTGTATTAAAATGATGAGATTGAAAGAAAAAAACAAAATATAATGAGGACAGTAACAAGTAGGTTGTCCACACTAACTACAGCACCAAAGTAGTGAACTTCCAAGAGATCAGGATCAGGCTACCCTAAGAGGTAGAGGGTAAGTGAGTAACATTTGAAGTTAGACACATAGTCAGGTCAGAATTCCCAAGTCAAACAGGATTTGGTTCAGGCCTTTGAAAAGCTGCTATACTTCCAGAATAGGTGAGAAAGGGAGATCTAATATCTTTTCTTTAAAAAAAAAAAAAAATTGCAGCAAAGAAAATGATGCAAAAATTCAAGGAAGACAGAAGAGATCAGTGATTTTGTAACTGCTCCTGGTTCTATGTAATCAGTGTTATCTGAGAGCAGATACGCCTAAATAAAAGGACAAAAAGAGAAGTGAAGTTCCTTGTTTCATTGAAAAAGTGTTACCACACACATCTTAATAACAAGAAAAAGAAAATGTTTCCTGTTTTTCCTCTCCTTAGACTGAAGAAATTAGCTGGATTTATACTTCCCTATTCTAATTACCCACTCCCTTCCTACTCCACCCTCTGGAATACTGAACCTACCATGTGGTAATGTTATATTTGCACCATCAATGATTGCTTGTGCCAGTTCATGATCATTGTTCTCAAATGCATGTGCGGCAGCCTTAAGAGCATCCCAAATTTCTTTGCGGCCTTCAAAGGCTGGTGCAGTATCCCAAAATTCATCTCTCTTGCTGCGCAGTTGTCCATCAGTCATGGGATAATCACTTTTCCATTTTGGTTTCTCTTTTTTCAGAGGCTGATTACGACCTAAAGCAACTGAAAGGAAAGCAAAAGTCCAGAATTAGAACAAAAATTTATCAGAAGGAACTGAACCAATCACTAAACCAAAACACTTAGAATTTTACTTAGTTAAAAATTTTCTCACTAGCTTTCTAATCCTTGTGGTACCTAGAGTTCCCTAGCTAATTCTGGAACTAGAAAAGAGAAAAGAGTCCAAGGCTCCAGTCCCACTGATAGAGCCAGTCTGCTATGGTTTCAATCCCAACTCGGTCCTTTCTCAGGGATTACCAGAATGAAGTACTCAGCAATAACAGTAGTTCCCTGATGTTTCATACCAGGAATCCTTTAGAGAAGCAACAACTATAGAATAACACAGAAAAAAGAGGAGGTTCTTAAAAATATTTCAGCTTCTCTGACAAGGCACTGCAGTTTGGAAACTTGGACTCTACGCAATAAAAATGGCACCCTCACAGAGTGGTTTTGAGAAATGTGCTATAAACCTCTAAGTGTTGCATCAATGTGAGCTGTCATTACCACTTGTCCAGAGTTATATGGCTAATAACAGTCCAAATCTCCTGATTCCATATTTAGATTGATTTAACCAAAGATTTAGATTTAGAATGGAAAAGGATAGGTCATAAAGTCCAATCTCTTTGTTTTATAGATGAAAATGAAGACCAGAAGGACTGAGTAAAACAGAATGACATCTGAATACAGATCCCCTAATCTAGGTAGGAAAGGAGGATAGGATATTAAATCAATTTCTCCTATTATCTTTTTTTAAAAAACTCACATAGAAGCTGGATCTGAACAAAATGGAGGAAATAGCCCTCTGTACCTCTTCAAATTCATATGCCCCCACCACTCTAATCAAAGTCCTTTGTGCCCTGACATATACCCAATACAATGAAGAGTTACCCAGGGACTGTGGTTATACATGCAATCATAGCAGTAACCTACACTCATAGATAAGAAAGGAGACAGTTTGATGGATAGAAGAAAGACTGGGTAGGAGGTAGAAATGGTAAGAAAAAAAGGGAAGGAATGTTAGGTGGTAAAGAGTAGGTTGATAGATGAGTGACAGAGTAGGTGGAGAGAGGGTGAATGGTGAATTTAGTGTTCTATATTTAATTGTAAGAAGGAGGCTAATTGTGAGAGGAATAAATCTTGAAATGGCTTTAAAATAACAATGAAATGATCACTCCCTTGCTGGCCTTGGGCCAGATAAAATCTGGGCCAAACAAAACAATAAAGAGAAGGAATTCCAAAACCTAATTAGGCAATCCCCATTCTTTCAGTGACTTTTCTTACATGGTAATAACTGATATTTTGCAATAAACACAACATCTTTAGATACCTTGTGACTAGGCCACACTCACTTCAACTCTAGCCAATTCCACCTACTTCATCTCAGAACAGCATTTAGTCCTCTTACTTTGAATGATATGTGTTCACAATACCTACTCTAGCACACAGGCCCCCAATATAACACTCAGTATTATTCTGACTCATATCACTGCTTCCAAGTCCTCTAACTGCTCTTTTAAAGTAACCCACATCAGCCATGCTCTATATGAAATGTTCATGGAAAAATACGAAATAGCCATGATAACGAGGTAACTAGTATGGTAGTAAAGAATAGAAAAAACAATATATGAGTACACATGCATATCCACGTCAAAGTAACAAACATATCTTAGGCAATTATAGGCAAATAAGGTATTTTTGTTACTTGTAATTATAAAAGAAGGAAAAAAATCAACAGACTTAGAATCAAGAGATCAATTTCAACTGTAACTGTGCCACTAATTCACTATAGTGTATTCAAACCTTAATTTCTGAGCCTTGGTTTCTCTATTTGGAAAATAAAGGAGTTAGATTCTATGATCTCTAAAGCCCTTTCTAGAGCTAATATTGTATGACCAAGTTTTAATACACAAGTACATCAAAATAAGAGTTAAGACAGACATAAGAAAAATCATTAGGAAGATGTCAGAATAGGTTGATGCTAATAGGGGATATGATTTAGTAGGCAGAATTTAAGACATGGAAAAAAATTAAATGCTAAATAAGAGTATGTTAGATAAATGAAGTTAAACAAACTTGGCAAATTCTAATCATTCTTAATTATCTAGGAGTAGTCTACTACCTGAATTCTTTTTCTTCATGTTAGGTTGTCAGCTTTTTGGTCATTTCAATTAATAAACAGGCACTTACTAAATGCCACTATGTTCTAGACACTCTATGAAGCACTAAGAAGACAAAACCAAAAATGAAACAGTTCCTGCCCTAAAAGAGTTTATATTCTGTTAGGGAAAAACAATATGAACACATCCACACAAAACAGACACATAGTAATCACAAAATAATTTCCTTCAATGGGCTCAAATTTCCTAACAAATAAAGTACAAATTCTTAAGCTTTTAAAGCTCAGCTTGTGTCACCTTTTGCATGAAATGAAGTTTTCCTCTCTGTCCACAAGTCTTCATTTATCTCCTTGATCACTAATAACCTTAATTTTCACATTAAAAATGATTAGGGCCTACTCATTATCCAACTCACTTTCTGAATTCTCTGTACCTATTCTATAGTATATTTATCTACTGGGTTGTATTATGGCTCTATATTAGTATTATTTCCTCAATTAAGATTTGTCAACTCCTTGAGGTTAATGATAGTTCTTCATACCTTTATACCTATACCATTAAACACAAGACCTTGCAAGTAGAAAAACTTCACATATTTGTTGAATGTATAAACAAATAGTTTTGTTCAATACATGTTACTCTCTACCTAACTATATATAGGTTTTTCTGAAATAACAACTAGCATTTATATAGCACTTAATGGTTGGCAAAATTCATTGCATGTTAACTCATTGCTCTTCATAGCAAGCTCGGGACGTACATGCTATTATTATGCTCATTTTAAAGATGAGGAAAACTAAAGCATAGAGAGATTAAATAACTTGTCTAAGATCACACAGCTACTCTGAGGCTGCATTCAAACTCATATCTTTCTGACTCCAAGTCCAATACTCTCTTCTGCTCTGTACCACACAGCAATTTTTCAAAGCAGGAACACATAAAATCCACAGCTGCAGAAACAATGCTAACAATATAGTAAATATTTTTAAACAACCTCCCAACTGATTTCACTGCTCTCTATCATTTTTTTTTTTATTAAAGTAGGGGAACAGAAGTAAAACTCTCTCAGTTAACATTATATTTGTTTAAAAGTGTTGTAGGAAATATTCATAGAATTTTGTAATAGCCTAAAATAGGGAAGAAAATGGATACTTATTTATTAATTGGGGAATGGCTGAATAAGCTGGTATATGATCATAATGGAATACTGTGTACCATAAGGTACCTCAGTGGACATACAGTACACCCATACCTGGGATAGAATGGGGAGAAATCCTGTACACAACATGCCAGTCAAAGGATTATCTATAGCATTTACTTGAAGACATTCAATGAGGGGGAATTCCCTACTTTCTAAGATAGTCCATTCAAATTTTGAATTGTTAGTTTATTTTTCTTATACCACACAACTAAATTTTCCTTTGCAACTTATACCTATCACTTCTAGTTTTTCCTCCCTCTGGAGTCAAAGAAAATAAATCCAATCACTCTTCCATATAACAAGCCTTCTTTATGTAATAAAAATAACTATCCTAAGTCAAAACAGTTCAAGTACAGAATTTAAGAGACAAGGAAGTCCAAGTTCACATCTTGCCTCAGACCTTTACTAGTAGTATAACTTTGTATAGTCACATTCTCTGTGTCAGTTTCTGCATCTGTAAAATTGGGAAGAACGGCATCTACTTCACAAGGTTGTTAGGAGAACAAAAGATAACACATAAAGTATTCTGCAAACCTTCAAGTACTCTTGCTATTTTTATTTTTGTTACTAACATCATGAACTCCATATCATCTTTTTCAAGTTAAACGTTTCTAGTTCCTTATATGGCATGAACTAGAGGCTCTATATCATATGACTGTCTTCATCTAGATACTTTCTTTCATAAAATAATTCCCCAGATACACTGATGCATTGTTGGTGGAACTGTGAATGGATCCAACCATTCTGGAAAGCAATTTGGAACTATGCTCAAAAAGTTATCAAACTGTGCATATTCTTTGACCTAGCAATGTTTCTTTCTTTCTTTTTTTTTTTTAAAAAAAGCTTTTTATTTACAGAACATATAAGTGATTTTTCTACGATGACCTTTGCAAAACTTTTTTTTTTGTTTCAAGCTTTTCCCCTTTCCCCCAACCCCCCACCCTTAGATGGCAGGTAATCTAATACATGCTAAATATGATAAATTATATGACAAATCCAATATATGTATACATATCTACAGTTATCTTACTACACAAGAAACATCAGATCTAGAAAGAGAAAAAAAAAAAAAAACCTAAGAAGGAAAACAAAATGCAAAGTAATATTCACAGAAAGCATTAAAATGCTGTGTTGTGGTCCATACTCAGTTCCCTCAGGCATTTCTCTGGATGTATATGACTATCTTCATCACTGAACAATAGGAACTGGTTTGAATCACATCATTGTTGAAGAGCACCATGTCCATCAGAATTGATCATTATATAGTCTTGTTGCTGTGTATAGTGTTCTCCTGGTTCTGCTGATTTCACTCAGCATCAGTTTATGCAAGTCTCTCCAGGCCTCTCTGAAATCATCCTGCTGGTTGTTTCTTATAGAACAATAATAATCCATAACATTCATATACCATAATTTACAAAAAGGCCCAGCAATGTTTCTATTGGGCCTATATCCTAAAGAGATCTTAAAGGAGGGAAAGGGACCCACATGTGCAAAAATGTTTGTGACAGCCCTTTTTGTAGTGGCTAGAAACTGAATGGATG